>CAMOHE010022725.1:0-37218 GCA_946598075.1 Artocarpus hirsutus
TTTCAATGACTGATTGGGAAATGATTTTGTTTAAATATATTTACAAATAGTTGATTGAAAAATGATCATAATGAACTTCATAATGAATGTAAATGACTATATTTGGTAAACAGAGATTATAATAATAAAAAGAAAGACATATGGGCATGATGCCCTAACAGAGATCGGGTCGTGTAGTGAACGACCTTGGGGGCAGGTCCCGAAACCCAGCTGGGCCACTTCGGTGGTAAATAATTGGTTTGCCCGAGAGAGCTTAAAAAGGTATTCTTGACAAACTGATTTCAATGGGATTTTATTCAATGAAAATATTTATTTGATTTACTTATTTGTTTAATTGTTCTAACTCGTTTTATATATATTTATCTGATTTACGAAATTTCTTTTAAAGTTGAATAATTCCCAAATATAGTCCTACTGAGCCTTTCGCTCACGATTTATTTGTTTTAAAATCTTAACCCTAGGTGGACATCAGCTTAGGATCGGAGAAGAGTCCACGGACCGAACTTACGATCAGTAGAAGATCTAGGTAGGTTGTACTATAGTAAGTAAGGCATGTAAACTCTTAACCTCTCTTTTATGGACTGTGGTTGTATTGTAATATTATCAGTACTATATGTGTGTACACAATATGTGGGCCAGTGGGACCCATACTCGTTCCACCTCACATTTAAATATTTTTAATTTTCTTTTATTCGCTTGATTATTATGATGGTTTATTTTATTTCCTTAATTCCTTCTATTCAAATGATTTTAAAATTATCTCATTTTTATTTATAAATTTAATTCTTAAACCCAATTTTTAACTAAATCTTTATTTAATTAACTTAATTAAACCACCACGTCACCTCTCGTACTCCGGGGCGTGACAGAATGGTATCAGAGCTCAAGGTTATGAACCTTGGGAATTGTGCACACATAGGTACGACAATGGAATACCACTAACAGTCTAAATTTTATTTTCAGAAGTGAGAGAATGGCACCTAGACGTCGCTCGACCGCGGATGCCGAGTTCGGAAACGATGAGGGCATGATGAGGGCTATGTTTGCTGTATTCTGATAGATGGCAGTAAGGGCAAGACCTGATGATTCCGAGGCTAGTCGTCGGCATACGTACTTTAAGAAGTTTCGGCATGCGTCAGTATCGACCTTTGATGGAACTGGGGACCCGCAGGTGGCAGAATATTGGTTAGATTCGATTGAGAAGCACTTGGATACGCTTCGTGTGCCAGGGAAATATCGCATGGAATTCACAGCATATAAGTTTGAAGGTGGTGCTAATACCTGGTGGAAGCAAGCAAAGCGTTTGGAAAACAATGGCGATATTGATTGGGACAGGTTCAAGGAGCTGTTCTATGATAGGTATTTTCCGTAGGGATACAGGGACCAAAAGGCAACAGAATTATAGGTTGCAACAGGGCAATATGTCAATTCGGGAATATGAAGCGAAGTTCAATGAATTGGCTAGGTTTGCTCCCTCCTCAGCGGCATTGGAGCGTGAAAGATGTATCAAATTCTAGGAAGGACTGAAGGCTCCTATTCGACGACAGATAGTTGCCCTACGACTCCGGAACTTTGGAGAGCTTGTGTCATCAGCAATATTAGTGGAAAATGATTACGCACAGTATTGTAAGAATCGAGCTAAGGCATCAGGAGGACCATAGAGGAGCGACAGGAGGAGCGTTAGTAGTCGACTGACTCCGGGAAAGAGCAAATAGGGTGGCGTGAACAGCGGCAGTAGTAGTTCATCTAGCAGCGGGCGCAGCAACCCCTACAGCTTTCACTGCCATTATTGTCAGCAGCCAGGACACATCAAGAGGAATTGCCCGATCAGGAGTGCTCGCTTAGAACTTCAGACCGAAGAAGGAGCTAGTCGTCAGCCTCAGCTTCAGACTCTACCTCAACCGTAGCAGTATCCTCAGCTTCCATTCCATCAGTTTTCTCCTCAGCAACTGTCATATCTAGCGCAAGGACATCAGCAGCAGAGTTTTCAGCGTAACGTCCCTCAGTATCGAGCGCCGAGTACAGCAAGTGTGCAGTCGCCATCATCGCAGCAGTATCGACCAGTTGATCTAGGAACTAGTAATGTGGGCAGAGGTAAAGGAAAAGCTCCAGTGCAGGTTCATGCGATGACATCAGGGAGTTCAGATGCCTAGACTAATTACGTAGTTGTCGATGGTACGATCATGGTTTCTCAGTCCTTAGCACACGTGTTATTTGATACTAGTGCCACTCATTCTCTCATTTCGAGCTCTTTTGTACATGCCTTGGGATTAGAAATAGAAGAGTTTGATGAACCCTTAGTTATAGCTTCACCTTTGGGGCGGGTGCGTGTGAATAGTATTTGTAAAGCTTGTAAAATAAAGATCGGGGATGAGATTTTGAAAGGTGAATTGATTGTAATCCCCATGAGAACCTATGATGTAATCCTAGGAATGGATTGGTTGTCCAAATACAGTGCAGTAGTTGACTGCCAACTTAGGAAAGTGACCCTAGTGTCTGATAGGGGGACGGTAATCACCTACCAGGCGGTGGTGATCGGTTGATGAGTGAGCGTCGCGTTAGGACATGTCTCGGAGGGCGGAAGAACGCAGTCTGTTATGCTATCTTCATGGATTTGGAGGAAGAGCCTAGTATTTCAAGAAGACGTGCAGTAATTCCAATGGTAGACAAATTTGAGGATGTCTTCCCCGAGGAGCTACCAGGGTTACCGCCGCATCGGAAAATTGAATTTGGTATTGAGTTATTTCCGGAAACAGCATCGATTTCTATAGCACCTTATCGGATGGCGGCGGCAGAGATGAAGGAACTTAGGAAGCAACTTCAGGAGCTTGCTGATAAGAGATATATCCAGAATAGTACATCACCATGGGGAGCACCGGTCTTGTTCGCCAAGAAGCGTGATGGAACTCTCAGGTTATGTATAGATTACTAGCAGTTGAATCGAGTGACAGTGAAGAATAAGTATCCATTGCCCAGGATCGATGAGTTGCTTAATCAGTTAGGAGGTTCGCGGTACTTCTCGAAGATAGACTTGAGGTCAGGATATCATCAGCTCAGGATTAAGGAAGAGGACATTCCTAAGACAGCTTTCAAGACCCGGTATGGACATTTCGAGTTTTTAGTAATGTCGTTTGGATTGATGAATGCTCCGGCAGCTTTCATGGATTTGATGAATAGGATATTCAGGCCTTACTTGGATCAGTTTGTGATTGTGTTTATAGACGACATCTTGATTTACTCTAAGACTTGGGAGAAGCATGAGCAGCATCTCAGGATCGTGCTTCAGACTCTACGAGAACATCAGTTGTATGCCAAGAAAGAAAAGTGCGAATTCTGGTTAACAGAGGTTAAATTTCTAGGTCATGTCATTTCTGAGCAGGGTATTTTAGTGGATCCGTCAAAGATAGAAGCTATAGTGGATTGGGAAAGACCGAGGAATGTGGCAGAAATCCGTAGCTTCTTAGGACTTGCAGGATACTATAGGAAATTCGTGAAAGACTTCTCGAAGATAGCAGCGCCGTTAACGAGATTGATCAGGAAAAATGTCAGGTTCGAGTGGAATGAAGAATGCGAGTTTGCTTTTCAAGAATTGAAGGATCGATTAACTTCAGCTCTAGTGTTGATCATTCCTAACAGTGATGAGCTGTACCAGGTTTATACGGATGCTTCAGGACGTGGGCTTGGATGCGTGTTGATGCAACAGGGATGCGTGGTAGCGTATGGATCGAGACAGTTACGACCTCATGAGCAGAATTATCCCATTCACGATTTAGAGCTTGTGGCAGTGATTCATGCATTGAAGATTTGGAGATGTTATTTGTTTGGAGCGACAATTCAGGTATTCTCCGACCAGAAGAGCTTAAGGTATCTGTTCACTCAAAGGGATTTGAATTTGAGGCAGCGGAGATGGGTGGAATACATGGAAGACTATGATTTTGCATTGCAGTATCATCCCGGGAAGGCTAATGTTGTCGCGGATGCGCTCAGCCGGAAATCTTCAGGAACGTTAGCATGTTTGGCTCTCAAGGATTGGAAGAGAGATGCGATGGTAAGTGAGTTCGGTCTACAGTATTGCGAGTATTAGGATCGTATTTCGGTGTATCATATGGAGGCGACCCCAACGCTTGTTCAGATGGTGAAGCAGAATCAGTGGTAGGACCAGCATCTTCAGGGAATCTGGATGCAGATTCGGAACGGGGAGCAGTTCGAAGAATGGGGAACACATGCAGATGGATCGTTGTACTTCAGGAAGTGTTTGGCGGTTGCAGCTATCGTAGATGTGAAGAAAGCCGTAATGGACGAAGCTCATAGATCTCAGTTCGCTATTCATCCAGGGAGTACGAAGATGTATCATGACTTGAAGAGACACTATTGGTGGAAAGGCATGAAGAAGGACGTTCGAGAATACGTGGCCAAATGTGCAATTTGTCTTCAGGTGAAAGCCGAGCATCAGAAGCCAACAGGTCAGCTTCAGCCACTTCCTATTCCAAGGTGGAAATGGGAGCACGTGACGATGGATTTTCTTACCAGATTGCCGTGGACGGAGCAGCGGCACGATGCGATTTGGGTCGTGATCGACAGGCTAACGAAGTCAGCTCATTTCATTCCGTTCAGATCGACATGTTCGAGGAGGATTCTTGGAGAATTGTATCTGCAGAACATAGTACAATTGCATGGAGTTCCCTTGTCCATCACGTCAGATAGGGATACCAGATTTAATGCCAGGTACTGGAGGAGTTTTCAGGAGGCTATGGGTACGGATTTGAATTTCAGCACAGCATTTCATCCTCAGACCGACGGACAATCGGAGCAGGTTATTCAGATCCTCGAAGACATGTTACGTGCGTGTGTATTAGATTTCGACAGGAACTGGAAGAAATACTTGCATCTGGTGGAGTTCGCATACAACAACAGCTATCAATCGAGTATTGGTATGGCACCGTTCGAGGCATTGTATGGATGACCGTGTCGATCGCCAGTTTGTTGGGCCGAGCCAGAAGATAGGATTATTCTTGGGCCAGATGAGGTTCGTGATAGCAACGAGAAGATTATCGTGATTCGAGATCGATTGAGAGCAGCTCAGAGTCGGCAGAAGAGCTACGCGGATAGAAGACGACGACCTTTGGAGTTTGAGGTTGGAGATTTCGTACTCTTGAAGATATCTCCTCCTAAAGGCATTTCGAGATTCGGAGTAAAAGGAAAACTCGGGCCAAGATATATTGGACCGTTCGAGATTACTCAACGTGTGGGTGTGGTTGCGTATCGACTCAACCTTCCTCCAGAACTTTCGCATGTTCACGATGTATTTCACGTATCGATGCTTCGGAAGTGTCCACCTGAGCAGGATAAGATCGTTTCGTTTCAAGATGTGCAGATTCAGGAAGACACGACGCATAAAGAAATGCCGATTCAGATCATCGACCGTAAAGTAATTAGTTTACGCCGTCATGAAATCTCGTTAGTTAGGGTCGTGTAGTAGCATCACGGGGTTGATGAAGCCACTTGGGAATTAGAATCGAGTATGCGAGAGTTGTATCCGCATCTACTTTGTTTTTGAATCGATTTGTAAATTTTGAGGACGAAATTTTCTTTTAAGGGTGGAGAGTTGTAACATCCCGAAGTTAATTAAATGGTATTAGAATGCTAAATGGTGGATTAGTATGCCATAATGAGCATTTTAAATTTAATTTGAATGTTTTGTGAAAATTTAGTAACCTTGCATTATTCTACTCTTTTAATGATTTTTAATTGTTCTAAATTGTTTTTAATTGTTAATTTAATTTTCAATGCAATAATTTGAATTGGAAACCCTGTGTAGTTGCACACAGTTTTGTGCAACCACTTTTCTCCCTTTTCCTCTATTTATTTCATTTTTTTCTCTCTTCTCTCATTTCTCTCACTCGTTCACTCTCTCTCTTCTCTCTCCATCTCTCTCGGTTTCTCTCTCTCATCCTCTCTCTAAAATTTTTGAAACAAAATCCGTTTTCAAGCTTCGGGTTAGGAGATTGAAGGCTCGGGAACAAGATTTAACAACGAAAACATCGTTTTCAAGCTTCGATTAGAGGTTAGTTTTTAAAATTCAAAAGTTTTTCTATTTTTCAAATTTTCTTGCATTTTGAAGTTTAAGAGTTTCTAAGCCTAGAAAAGCTTCAATCTAAGTTAGATGGACTTAGATTAGCTAGAATGCAAACTTTATTTGATCAAAAATGGATTGGAATCAAGATTTTTCATTTTTTCTCTATTTTCTCTATTTTCAGATTTTTGAGAAAATCTTGTTTAAAACTTGTTTTAATCCATTAAAAAGTGTTCTATTATGATTTTCTATTGTTTGTGTTGATTATCCATGCCTGAGAATTGAGAAAAACAGGTTGAATTTGAGAATTTGGATTCGGGATGCCGAGAACCCGTGCGTGAAAAATTCTAGAACTTTTCCAGATCGGTAGGCCGAACTTCATGTTCGGTAGGCCGGATTCAAGGGATCGGCAGGCCGGATTCATCCGACCGGCAGACCGAACCTCGAGATGTTTGGTCGACCGAACCTGCTCTTCCGGCAGGCCGAACTGTGCAGTTCGGCAGGCCGAACCAAGACGACCGATAGGCCGATCGGGCATGGTGTAGTTTTGTGATTTTTCACCCGTTTTCACTGTTTTGAACCCCGATTGAAATCCCAACTTTATAAAATGATTTTATAAACCTAAAAGGCACACTAGGACACCATGAGACGATTTAGTATCATAAGATACCTCAGGTTAGATACTAATGAACTAAGTTACTATGCATTTAGGATTTGTGCGTGGATCCACGGAGCTAACGTATAGCGGACCGGAATTACGGTATGGGGCACCGACACAGATATCGAGGTAGGACTTCTACCTCTTTTCTTTGGTAGCCCTATTTCAAAATGATTTTAGCCAACAATGGATTTTATCAAATGTTTTCAATGACTGATTGGGAAATGATTTTGTTTAAATATATTTACAAATAGTTGATTGAAAAATGATCATAATGAACTTCATAATGAATGTAAATGACTATATTTGGTAAACAGAGATTATAATAATAAAAAGAAAGACATATGGGCATGATGCCATAACAGAAATCGGGTCGTGTAGTGAACGACCTTGGGGGCAGGTCCCGAAACCCAGCTGGGCCACTTCGGTGGTAAATAATTGGTTTGCCCGAGAGAGCTTAAAAAGGTATTCTTGACAAACTGATTTCAATGGGATTTTATTTAATGAAAATATTTATTTGATTTACTTATTTGTTTAATTGTTCTAACTCGTTTTATATATATTTATCTGATTTACGAAATTTCTTTTAAAGTTGAATAATTCCCAAATATAGTCCTACTGAGCCTTTCGCTCACGATTTATTTGTTTTAAAATCTTAACCCTAGGTGGACATCAGCTCAGGATCGGAGAAGAGTCCACGAACCGAACTTACGATCAGTAGAAGATCTGGGTAGGTTGTACTGTAGTAAGTAAGGCATGTAAACTCTTAACCTCTCTTTTATGGACTGTGGTTGTATTGTAATATTGTCAGTACTATATGTGTGTGCACAATATGTGGGCCAGTAGGACCCATACTCCTTCCACCTCATATTTAAATATTTTTAATTTTCTTTTATTCGCTTGACTATTATGATGGTTTATTTTATTTCCTTAATTCCTTCTATTCGAACGATTTTAAAATTATCTCATTTTTATTTATAAATTTAATTCTTAAACCCAAATTTTAACTAAATCTTTATTTAATTAACTTAATTAAACCACCATGTCACCTCCTGTACTCCGGGGCGTGACATGAACAAAGTTGGGTTCACTATCTACAATTAGCACATGGGTTATTGGGTGGTTTACTTAAGGTAGACGGGTGGTATATTGCCAGTGGTAGGTTTACTAGTTTCTAACCCGAGAATTAAAACATTCATAGAAAATAAAATATAACTCCGATTTAGGCTCATGATAGCTCGTTGGAAAGCTTAGAATGTCTACTTTTAAAATATGTAAACCAATTTACAAAATTCTTTTTCAACTAATCCCAGAATTTCAAGAAAGAGCTACTGCCCATAGAGATAATACAAGGTTATGGAATGTTAAGTTTTTTTTAAACTCAAAGCTTATTATTCTCATTCAAAAATTCCAAAACCATTCCAAAATAGGCAGCATGTATTATATAATCATAATAAATATATTTTCATGAGTTTTATACCAAAATCATCATCAAACTATATCTCTAGCCTTTCTTGCAAATAATGAGGAAAACATGCATTAAATATGAAGAAAATACATACTAAAGCCAAGTTTGAATTAAAAAAAACCTACCTCAAAACTCCTTTGAAAAACACCAATGTTCAGGTTAAAAATCAAGCTTGAATTGACTCCAAAGCGGCTTCAAACATCGTTGGAAATTATAGTTACTTGGCTACAAAGAGAGCTTTATGCCTTGTGTCTTTAGCTAAAGATTGAAGTGAGAAATGAGCGATTGAGAAACAAGAGAAGAGAGCGGTGATGGTTGAATAAATAGGCATCAAAATAATTGAGAAGCGGGAGATAATTATAGGCTTATAGGGAAAGTTGTAGGAAGAAACAAATGAGCATTAAAAGAAAATATTATCATATCTTCCATGAAGACTTTTAGCAAATAATGCTAACATAATTGAGGGGGCAAATTATGGAAGAAGATAAAGGAGCATTAAAAAGGTGGTTGAGAAAATATATCAATGTCTCTTGGTAGTTGAAGTGAATTAATTCTATGTATGTAAGTAGTTGAGGTGAATCAATTTTATGTCTCCAAATGAGAAGGAGGATACTTAATTGAGCATTAATGTAGCGGGACAAGGTTGATAAAAGTGATGAGTGATAGGTAGGTTTTAAATATTTACTACGAAGACTTGGTAAAAATACTAAAGTGATATTTTATTCATATTATTTTATAAAAATCATACCCATTAAAATAACGGGTGTTTCATTATACATATTATGATTCCTCTATCTTTTCTTTCTCTCAGTTCATTATCTCGTTCCTTATGGGTGACATTACCGTGGTCTCGATGTGCTCACCTCTTGGAGCGTCCATGTCATTCATTCATATACACATAAAATTAATATCTATTTTCATGAAATCATTCAATACCATATCATACCATTCATACTTTCTTCTCTAAAATTACTAAGTAAAAATACATTTTACCAACTTATAATCATTCATGTAAAACTGAAATACAACAACCTACCTGACCCTTAAGATACACAACTCAATTATTCACAATTCATACACCATTAAGGCATGAGAATTTGCAAGGACATAATTAACATATATATAAATTACCATAATTTTTCATTAACCATAAAAATTCTATTAGGCAATTGAAATAAGTCACACAACACCCAACACAAAAACTGCCAACAACCACAAAACAGTGAGCAACCCTAACAAACATTCATATGATAAATTATTTATATTACAAAATAATCTCATAAAAATGCTGGATGTAATAGACATATAAAACTACAACATATCCAAAAATTAGCTACAAATAAATTTTCAACAATTCAAAACCTGCATTAGAATTTAGAGACAAAATAAATCCTAAATACCTAAAGCAGTGAGCAACACATGATCATCATACTCAAATAATTAAAATAAAATTATTTTGACCCTAAAATTTTTATGACAACTAATAAACATATAAGTAGAGTACCACAAAAAGTCTCATTGTCAAATAAATTCGTTTGGTCATATAAATAGGTTACATAAACAAGAAGTCCAAAATTCACTAATTTAACAGCCACAAAGACCTATCTTAAATAAAATTCAAGAACTCGTCAAATATTCATTAAATCACCACGACATTTTCTAGATCATAATCTAACATATATATGAATATTTATGCAAAATTTCATTCAAATCACAATTCGTTTGCCGCTCGAACATAGACTATATTTTTGTAAAACCTAATTGATCAGCAACAGTCTGACCATGAGTGGTAGAAAATAAAAATTCAATATCTCAGCATAGAAAACTCCAAATAGTGTGAAATTTTGAGGAATATCATATTTTCACAGCAAACAGACATTCGTAGACAAAGTTATGAGGGTCGGATTAACGGGAGAAGACAATTTTAGAAATAATCTAGAATGAGTTTCTTACCTCAAAACAATTCTTTTCAAGCTTTCCTTGAATTTGTCTAAGTGAAAACCCAATATTCAATTCAATTATTTCTAGGAAAAATAAGGGAGAGAAGGGGAAGAAAAACGTGTAGAGAAGAAGAGAGTGTCTAAGAAAATTTTAGAGAGAGGGAGGAGAGAAAACGATTTTTGAGACAGAGAAACATATTCGTGAAAACTGAGAATGATGTGAAAAGAAAAATAATCTTCTCTATATTTGAAGCATATTTTCTTTAAAAATAAGAGGGTATGTGTGTAGGATGGGGAAAAATAAGGAAAAAGTCTAAAATTCGCTCTAACTATCAAATCTTATCTTTTTAAATCAAGAAGCCTAATCACAAAAATTAAATCTTCTCTTGTAAAAAGTCAAAACCTTCCCTAATCATGGATAAGGAAAGAGATAAAATATATCAATTATTTAGAATTTTTTCAACAAATTAATTATCAATACCACAATTTCGGGAATTATATACTGATTTCTCGTCAACAGCCTTCGGCCTACCGAGTACTCAAGATCGGCCTGTCGAAGTACCACATTCAATATTACATGCAATTAAAACATTAAATATTTATCATACACACATTATAAGTGACATGAACACCTCGAGCACATCAATTCCACGTGACCGTCACCTGTCATAATGCTCAATATAAAAAGGTCAATAACCTTATTTCATAAAGAAAATACTTAATGTCATCATATATCTTTCTTTAACAGTTACAAGAAAAATGGCAGGTTTTATAATTCTAGGACGAATTATGGCGGTTCTAGTGATTTTTTATATAAAATTTGGAAGGTTTCAGCTAGTTCAGGGATAGAACCTGATGGGTTTCGAGACGAAATCTAGTAGGTTTAAAAAAATATGTTAGAATCTAGTAGGTTCTAAGTTAGAATTTGGAAGATCACAACCCGACACCCACATCAGCAACTGAAGATGGTTTGCTCTTCTTTGTTTCAAAAAAGGTTGAAATCTAGTAGATTCTAATGAACCTAGCAAGTTACAATCTAGCATGCTGCTCCAACGACCAGAGGCAGATTCTGGCAGGTTCCACAACGAAACTTGGTGGGTTCCAATATGGAACCTGGCATGTTTTGGGACCGAACTTGAGATGTTCAATTTTGGTATCCTGCATAAATGAGTGAGAGGAAATGTAAATTGGTCTTTTATTAAATCTCTGATTTCTAATAGAGAGACAGTTTTGATAAGTGGTTTGTTGAATTGTATTTTTAATAAGGTGATGCTTTTGGGGGGCATTCTTATAAGTTGCTTATATATTTAACATTTATCAATCCTTTTTTTTTTTAATTGTGTGAACTTAAGTATTGATAATTTTACCTAAACAGGGATCCTCTGTCTAACTTTTTTTTATCCGATTGTCTATCTAATCAATTAGAAATTAACATACCACTCTCTTGTTAAAACCACAAACAGAGAAGAAAACTTAAGGCCCTATTTAGTTCCTTTTTGAAACTTTTTTTTTACTATTTTAAAAAACACAAAAAATGAAACTAATTTCAAAACAGTGTTTGGTTAACAATTGTGCTAAAATGAAAGCGAAAGCATTTTCTAAAAATCCCACATTTTTCCCCTTATTTTGAAAAAATAAAGAGGCTTTTAACTTTTTCCAAAACCTATAATTGACCTCGATAGCCCACGCCACACCACACCTCCCCCCTCGTCCTCTCTCCGATGACTTCCACCCTTGTCTCACCAGATTCCAACCTCACTGGAGTGCCCCTGCCATAGCACAATAGCCTGTTTGTGAAAGGAGGAGAGAGCGTAGAGTGGTCGTTCATGTCAAATTAGAAGTTGCGTTAATCTCCGCTGGTGGTGTTGTCGATCAATGCGAAAGGGTCGTCAATGCATGCTGCCACTTTGATCCCCGAGAACACTGCTGACACGAAAGTCCCTTTGATTCGTGAAAGCGCATTGATCCGCAACAGGGCCGTCAAGGGTTGGGTTTGGGTTTGTTGAGCTTGCTCTGTCGTCAGCGTTTTGGCCTCACTGGAGTAGAGGAATAGGAATAGGAATAGGAAGAGGAAGAGGACTGTTCCTCTTCGTTTTCTTAATAATAATAATAATAAAATTATTAATATATCAATAAATAGTGTTTTTAGTTAATATTAATAAGCATTTTAGACTTAAATTTAGTTATTTTTATACTAATAATTTTTTATTAAAAAATGTTTTCTTTAAAAAAATACACTACCATGTACAACCAAACACAATTTTAAAAACAATCCCTGCACATTTTTCAAAATGTTTTCATTTCTAATTTTTTCTAAAAACAAAAACCAAAATGCAAACACTACTAAACGTATTCTAAAATTTTCTCTCTCCTGTCCTTACTCTGCATCTTTCTTTCTTTTTTCGTTTCTCTTTTTTCCCAATATTTGTCTCTTCAGTCTCTTCTTGAAATGACTTTGTTTCTATCTTTCTCTTTTTTTTTTTAAATTTTTTAATAGCTCTATGCTGTTTTTTTTTTTTTAATCTTCTGAATTCAATCACATTACTAATTTGCCTATAATGATACTTTCGTATCAAACAAAGGATCAGATAAGCAAAGGTTATACTAGAAAACTAATGCACAAAGAAAACTATCTTTCACATGTTAGAACAAAATTTTATGATGAAAATAATCATCACTCAGGATCATTCATGTCAAATCACCTAGATAGTTAATAAAATACAGAAGCTAACCTGAATCCATAGATAGAATTGTGATTCTCAAGTTTGTAAGTTGAGGATCTTCTAAGTCTAGTACGTAAGTCCTCCTTCAAAGTATGCCTTTGTAATTTTTCTGTAGATTGGTAACAGAAAAATAACTTACATACTGACTTGAGGACCACAATCTTTTTATATAACTGCTAAACCCTAACAGTTATCCTTAATTACTAATTTAGCCTATTATAAAATCAGTAATTATATTTTGGTCTCTACATATAAGAGGCTACACTTAATGATGCATTAAAAGCTCAAAACCGAAATTGATCACTTTTAATTAAGTATGCTTATCTAATCGCATTTAATACATATTTATTTAATATATTAGCCTATATATTATATTAATTCCAACATCACGATCACATTTGAAAAGGAAAGGGGAAGGACATAAAAAACAAAAGCCTATCTTTCACCATCGATCAGAGCAAGGAACGTGTTACATCTTGAGTTGTCTTAGACGATGATGAAGGAGGCAAACAAGGTGAAGGCTTTGGTGAGGCTACGATCATTGGTGCCAATGAAGGCGTGCTAGAAGATGGCGAAGGGCTTCAAAAAGCTACGGATTTGTTTACTTAAAGTTTGTATGGCAAAGTTGGTGCTAACCAACTTTTCAGTTGATAACAGTGTAAAGTTCTCACATTCTACAGTAAAAAAAATTACTACAATGAAAGCTCTTATATGTTATAGTGTTTATAGTAATAACCAATGGTTTTAATTAGTGTACTAAACGTCCTTTTAGAGTGAGATAACGATGATGAAAGATGAGAATAGAAAAAAATAGAACGGTAACAAACTACTCAAAAGGTTTACCAAAAATCTATTTTAAAACGCTAACGAGTCCTAAGTTTTTTTTATAAATGATGGATGTGTCAGCCGTTAATTGGGTGGACAAACAATTAGACGGATAAATTGGACGAAGGGGAGCGTTTACATCAACTCCATTTCTCTCGCATTTCCAAACTACCCATGCTTCAGTCTCTTTGGACTCCAAAAATCACAAAATCACTCGAACCCCACCTTGTTATCTTTCTTTCCACTTTAATACCCTCTCTCTCTCTCTCTCTCTACAAAATTCGATTCACTTACTCTCTCTCCACAACCTCAAATTCCTCCCTCCTCCTCCTCCTCCCTCTCCATCATCCTGTTCTTCAATGTCAGTCCAATCAGTCCTACGCGTGTGCCAAGAGACTATTACACCCATATAGCGGGCGGAACGCGTGGCCCACGCGCGCGCGCGTGGTAGGAAGTTCCAGGACTCAACAATGGTGTTCAAGGGCAGGTTCTTCTCCTCCAAGAAGTCCGATTCCTCTTCCTCGAACAACAGCCCCGACGGCTCCTCCAACAGCCCCCGATCGCTCCTCGGCTCCAACTCGCCCGTCAGATCCGACAAGAAGAAGCTCAAGGACGGCGGCAGCGGAGGGGGTTTCGCCACAGCCGCCTGTCGCCAGACTCAGGTCAAGGATGGCGGCGCCAAGAAGAAGGATTCCAAGGGGAAGGACTCTCCTCAGTCCCACCCTTCCACGCCATTGAAGTCCACCTCCGGTTCCAAGTTGTCCTCTGCAGCGGCGGCTGATGCGAAAGACGCGCCACCGTCTCCGCCGCCGCAGCCTCCATCTTCTGTCTCGCCGATTCTGGCGTCGTCCTTGGGGTTGAACCGGATAAAGACGAGATCGGGGCCGTTACCACAGGAGAGCTTCTATGGATTCAGGGGAGATAAAGGCGCTGTTGCACTCGGGGCAAGCAATTTGTCGAGGCCTGGCGGCGGCAGCAGTAGTGGCGGTTCGAGTGCCGGGAAGAAGAAGGAGGTGGCGGCAGCAAGTCATGGTAGGGTGGGCCTGTTGGAGAATGCGTCAAACAATTGGGCTGATAATGGGAGTAACTCTGATAGCATGTCGACTGGGAGTGCAAAGTATAGGGATCAGAGCCCCAGTGTGCCGCCTCCTTCGCGGCTGCAGAATGGCGAATCCTCGTCCGAAGCAGGTATGGTGTTTCACTCAATTGCTGCTTCTGCATTGTGGATTATATTCATGTGTAATGGTTGTTTATGTTGTTTGTAGAGCGATTTGGTTTTTGTTTTCCTCATATAATCGATGCATACGGCTGATTAAAATATAAAAACTATAAAGATATTCTTTGAATTTTAAGCACTTATTTCAATTTTGTTCTATGATAGAAAAAATTAAGCAAAACAACCTGACTATCATAAAAAATTTATATATATTAAAACCATAAAAAATCTTAAAATAAAACATTAAATTTCAAAAAAAGATTTTAAATTTTACGACTTTTTAAATTTTAAAATATTTTAAAGAAATTTTTCTCAAGAAAAAACATATATGTTATAAACAAGTTAGGTTTAATCAAGCCTATTTTTTAACATATCTCTATGTTTAACTAAGGGTATTTTTATCTTATCTTTATGTTTTTTACTCGAAAATATATATAGGGATAAAATTGAAACAAGTTTTTCAAATTCAAAGGATACTTTTGTTGTTTCTAAAAATAGAATGACAAATTGAGAAATAATGAAAACTAGGATGTATGGTGATGTATTAGTTTATATATGTTATGTTACTAGATTACAAGTATTGCTTTAAATCAGAATTTTCTCTCTTTTTTTTTTTTTTGATGTAAGAAAACTTCCTTTTATTGATACGAAATCAAATTGAGAGGAAAAAGGATGAGAAACCGTAAATAAAAAGGAAGAACGCAAAAACAACCAAAAGAAAGCAAAGGGAAATAAAGAAACTATCTGAACACCATGAATCTTAACAACCTATAACACATGAATGAGACTTTTCTATTTAGGTTGAAAAATGCAGGTCGCTACCGGTTTTTTCATCCAATCAGAGATTTTCATTGTCAAATTATGTGGGTCAATATTGAATGATATGTTGATGTTGATCTTGGAGTTGGCATGTGAATATGTGGTTGGTTAAAATTTAGTGGTAATGACCACCAATGTGATGCGCCCCCAGTTAGATACACCTATGTAAGGCGCAAAAAGAGAGGGTGAATAGAAAATATGTGGTCTATCATTTAGTCAGTTAGTGCAAGTTGAGAGGGGAGTTATTTAGGCGGTTATGAGAAGAGAGGTTTAGTAGTTAGGTTTTGTTTTGTTACTAAAGGAGAGAAGGAGAGCAGCGAAGGCGAGGAACGAGAATGTTCAGATCAAGTCTTGGTGTTCCAAGCAGGGAAGTTAGCAGTCTCTCAAACCACTGCTTGAGTGCTGGTTATGGTTTAGTGAATCTGCCTTGGGGAAATTTTTAATTAATGAGGCTGATTCTTTTTCCTTTCTTTTCATTTCTTGTTGTGTTAGTGTGGATCTTCTTGAGTTTTTGTTTGGTTCTTATCACAATGGTGATTTGTAAAATTGGTCTTTCCGTATGCATTGATAAGCCACCTATCCGATTTACATATCTAAGGAGTTTAAGAAGAACCAACACCCTAGCTAATTCTAATAAGTTACTGCAACCAATGTCCCCAACCAGTTAGTTGCCTCTAACCACTACTAACAACCAATTCTTATAGTAATTTCACTCAAACCCTTTTCTTAAACTTCTCACATATGTAAAATGGGTGGCTTATCATCTTTTCGTTGTGACAAGTACAGCTGATGATTATGTAGTAGGACTGTGGGAGACCTTTATATTTTCATCTACCAATATGGTTTCGTTCAAAAGCTCCAAAAGGATTAAAACCCGTGATAAAGAAGTTAAAAATTGAAAGTCAGCATAAAAAAGTAACGAAAGGTGGTTATTCTCGGTGGTGGTGAAAGAAGTTAGTCATTCAATTATGTCTTTCATTGGGATAGGTGCGGCCAATAACTAAGTTATAGGAGACCTTTATGACGTTGTTATGTGTTTGTCTACAAATATGATTTGGTTAGGAAGTTCCAAAATATGGTGAAACCCAGTGTATATGAAGCAAGGCATCTTGATTATATATGGAAAGTCAACATAAAAAAGTAGCAAGAGAAAGAATTATGGAATTCTGACAAAGTCTACCATCTGCGGAAAGAAAAAACCTACTCTCCTCGAACTGTTCAATTTCAATGATGCATCGATTGGTGAAATGAATTATTGCTTGTACTATATCCTTTGGTAAGAATACTACAATTTCCACTATAGTGTATGCGAGTGCATTTACTGGATGTGCAGTTTCTGAGTGTATTGTATTTGACCTGATAAGCGAGGAACTTGAAAATTATTCCTTAACTTATCTTCTTCCGTGATTGCTTAATGTCACCCTTGCCCTTGTGATTTTACTGTTTTATCTGTCTGAGAGGATCTCTAATCCTTTTTGCTTGTAATTGATTAATTTTTTTTAAAAAGAAACTGGTAATATTATAGATTGGAAGAAAAAGAGTAAACAAAAAGAAGAAGAGATTTCCTCAAAAGGGGTCAAAAGTGGGAGGAACTACAAAAAGGAAAGTCTGAACTCCAATCTAGAAAAAACAATACAAAAAGGACCAAAAAGTGCAAAGACAGCTCCCAGCCTCTCATGAGGTCAGAAAACAAAAGTCAACTAAACTCTTTATCCTTATGGATCCATATGGCCGCCCAAAAACGAATTCTATCCCACCCCCCCCAACCACACCCCCTAAAATGTGGCCAAAACAACAACCTTTCCCAATTGTCTTCTCCTGCGACCTGCCCCAATCCAAAAGAAAGACTGAGAAAGTTCTTTCCAGCTCTTCGGGCTCACCCAGTTAATTCCTAACTCCTTTAAGCAAAAACACCACTTTGTATGTAAACATATAATGTAAAACAAATGGTCCACAATTTCTCCAGTATTCTTACATAAAATGCATCATTCTGGAAAAATTGAAAGGGATCAATTTTTATGCTTCACTAAATCGTTAGTATTTAGTTTATCAAGAAGTAGCAAAAAACAGAACACTAGAGAACTTTGGAAGGAATACTATTTTTCCAAATCAGATCAGATGGAGTTGATATCCTCAACTAAATAATTGAAATAACATTTAATGGTAAAAAATCCCCGTACTACCTAGCTTCCACACTCTCCTATCCTAGACCATGCCACCACATCGGAAATCTTCCAAAAGAATAACTAGCTCTTAAACCTCCAAAACCTTGTTTAAATTAACAATGAAAGGATCTTTCCTTATAAAAAAAAAAAAAATTGCTTAAAGTCCCATTTACTACAGAAAAGGCCCTATGGCCAATCCAGTAGCAATAATGGAAGCAGCAGAAATCAGTGGATTCATGATAAGTTCCTCGCTCCAAAAAAAAAAAAAAAAGAGAAATAGTTAATGATACAGGGAACCATTGATGACAATTAATACGTATTTGAGGCTATGATTTTGCTTGTGGTAGCATGTGGTTTGTCTAATTTCTTATTGTTTTTCATGCATAAATTAAAGTCCGAGTACAAGTGTTCAGATTCGCGAAAACATTGATAGGTTGAAACTTGTTTTTCTTTCTTGAGACTTGTTTTAGAGAAGCTAGATCCTTCTTGAGCTTGGTGGGTGGATTTAAAGAGAAATCTCTTGCACTTGTGAAGTGAGATTGTTTATGAGATCTGAACTATGTGACTCTTCTTCCTTTCATTGTTTCTTCCCTACTTTAGTTATTAATGACAACCTCCATTTATGTCACACAATGTGAAAGTGGTAGCTGCTGCACACTCCAAAATTTAAAGATGTGGAGAAACAAAAATGGTTTGGGCCTTTAAAGAATTCAACTATGTGGGAAAAAAAGTGTAAACTTCTGCACACTTCATGTGTGTGGAAGAAGAAAACAAGGAATAAATGTGAGAATTCCTGGGAAAGAAAAAAGATCTGAAAACTTAGACGTGTAGGCACCTCCAAACATGTATATCCTATTTTTTGTTAGTTCTATTGAGATTGGCTTTTTTTATGTGTCTCTTATCCAGTTTTGGATGGACTTCTTGTCCATCTTGAGCTTAGCTTAGCTTGTAATTGTTACTTTTTCAGATTAATATTTTTGTTGTTTCTTACCCAAAAAAAAAAAAAAACAAAGAAAAAAAGTACTGCCCATGGCTCCCTATTTGGTTAAGTCAGCAATTTTTATTTATTTATTTATTATTATTATCATTTTGTTTAAATCTTTTTCATACATGAATGGGCGATCAGTTTATTTTATCAGATTCATGGACTGTAGATTTCACATGATGCAGAAAGGCCAAATCTGTAGGGCCGAAAATATCACAGATATGATCAGTATGGCCTGGAACTTTGGTTCGAATGCTTTCTTACTTTTCGTTACTTTTTTAGTATTTTATAAAGCCAAAAAAAAAAAAGAGATTTTGTTTTAGAATTATTGCGTGGCTCAATATTTATATCACCGTAACATTGGTTCGGTGGGTTTGTTATGTTTGTGAACTTTAGGATTTTTGATAATTTGCCGTGACAAGCAAAATTGCTTTGTTTGCTTTTCACAAATGGTATTTAGGGCCTGTTTGTTTCACTGTTCGAATCATGGTTCGAATCATTTTGCTACAGTATTTTCTCTCACAAAAATTTAAATCTTCATTCAAATACTCTACTCAAATCTCTGAACCAAACGGACCCTTAATATCCCTTACTCAATCTCGACAGGGAGATATGAATCATTGTGGGGCACTTCTGGAGGATTGAGGCATTCGGATGTCTGCACCCCTGAGGTACTTGACACAAATATGTTTTCTTTTCTTTTTAACTTTCTTATTGTTCTCTCTCTCTCTCTCTCTCTATATATATATATATTTATATTTATATATATAAAATATAGAATCATTGTTCTTATTCTTTTGTACTCCTTGCCATGATGTGGCCTGAAACTTGAATGTTTCACTTTCTAGAATACTTACGATTGTGATAACCCCAAGGAGTCTGAGTCTCCCCGTTTTCAAGCCATACTTCGTGTAACGAGTGCACCAAGAAAGAGATTTCCTACTGACATCAAAAGTTTCTCCCATGAACTGAATTCCAAGGGTGTACGACCTTTCCCATTTTCAAAGCCTCGAGGCTTAAATAACCTGGAGGTACTTTAGTTTCCATTTATATTTTATTTCCCTTTCAGGTCGTTAATTGTGCTAGATCAGCTTGATTTGGTTTTTAATACATTTGTTTTATGCAGGAAATCTTGGTCGTCATCCGGGCGAAGTTTGACAAAGCAAAGGAAGAAGTAAACTCTGATCTGGCTATATTTGCAGGAGATTTGCTTGGAGTTCTTGAAAAAAATGCAGATAGTCATCCAGAGTGGCAAGTAACTATTGAGGACTTGCTGGTCTTGGCTCGAAGATGTGCAATGACATCACCTGGGGAATTTTGGCTTCAATGTGAAAGTATAGTTCAAGATTTGGATGATAGGCGCCAAGAGCTCTCTCCTGGTGTGCTGAAGCAGCTTCACACCCGTATGCTTTTCATTTTGACAAGGTGTACCAGACTCTTGCAGTTCCACAAGGAAAGTGGACTAGCTGAGGATGCACATGTTCTTCAACTTCGTCAATCCAGAGTCCTGCATTCTGCAGAAAAAAGAATTCCTCCAGGTGTGGAAAGGGATGTGAAAAGTTCTAACGCTGCAAGTGCATCAAAAGCAGCTTCTACTAGGAAATCCTACAGCCAGGAGCAGCATGGCTTGGACTGGAGTAGAGACAATGCCATCCAGCCAGGAAATTTTCTTGCGTCTCCAGTTGAAGACACTTCAAAGAACTTGGAGTCTCCTGCTGGTAGGGATAGGATGGCTTCTTGGAAGAAATTTCCATCACCAAGTGTAAAAAGCATGAAAGAAGCTGCTCAGCTGAAGGAGCAGAATGATGGTAAGGTTGAAAGTCTAAAGACATCAAACAGGAGGGGAACTTCAGACGTGGATGTGCCTGCACATAAGCCTCATGATTTTCACACAAAAGATTCTCATGATCATCATTCCAAGCACCAGCACAAAGTGTCATGGGGCTACTGGGGAGATCAGCAGAATATTTCTGATGAGAGTTCAATAATTTGTCGCATATGCGAGGAAGAAGTTCCAACCTCAAATGTGGAAGATCATTCTAGAATATGTGCAGTAGCTGATCGGTATGACCAAAAGGGTCTAAGTGTCAACGACCGCCTTGTCAGACTTTCTGAAACCCTTGAAAAGATGATGGAGTCCTTCACACAAAAGGATAATCAACATGCAGTAGGAAGTCCAGATGTTGCAAAAGTATCAAATTCGAGTGTTACTGAAGAATCTGACATTTTCTCACCAAAACTAAGTGATTGGTCACGCAGAGGCTCAGAAGATACGCTTGATTGCTTTCCTGAGGCTGATAATTCAATATTTATGGATGACCTCAAGGGATTACCTTCCATGTCATGTAAAACTCGGTTTGGTCCAAAGTCTGATCAGGGAATGACAACATCATCTGCAGGTAGCTTGACTCCTAGGTCTCCTTTATTGACACCAAGGACCAGTCAGATTGACTTACTCTTAGCAGGCAAGAGTGCTTACTCTGAGCAAGATGATCTTCCCCAGGTATCTAGTAGTTCCTTTTTCAGTGGATTCGTTTTGCCTCCTTAGTTGCATTATAATACTTTGATTCTTATGTAATTCATGGGAACATATGTCAACTTTCTTTAACATTTCAAGTTTTTAACTCCTAGCTTTTTACCCAGTTGGCTTGTTAGATTCCACCTTGAACGGAGAAAAATTATTCACGATAAAGGATATAAAAGGAACGAAACTAAATTTTAAACTTTTGAGAGAAAGGTCTTAAAGCTTCAAGAATATTTAGAGGGTTATTTTTTATATTTATTATTTTTTTTTTGGGATATCCAGAAATCCCCCAAACTCACTTTGTGAGCCCAAGCTTGAAACTAGAGCCTGGCGCTAAATTCTGCAATTGTTAGAAGGCAGCAAAGTGTATGACTTTGGTCATGTTGGTGCCCGTAAGATGGTTTGAACCCCAGATTTTCTGGTAGCAAACCAAAAGGCCTGACTGTCCCAACCAACACCCCATGGGTTTGGAGGAGTTTTTTAATCTAGAAGAAGAGAGAAACAAGTTCTGTTACATGTAGATTATAAAGTACCTTTTGCAAATTTTGTGCATTTGTGCAGTCCACTTGAAATGGTTTTTTCTTTTTTCTTTTTTCTTTTGGAGAGAGAATAAAATATATAAATGTGAAAAAAAAACATTGCAAGTTCTCTTAAGTTCTGAATTTGCTTTAAACGAACAATTAGTCCTGCACAACGTCTATCTCCTAAACACTTTTTTGTCTCTTTTCTGAGTTCTGACAGGTTTTAGATTAAACACACACATATATTTGAACTTTTTGACCGGGTTAAGATTATAAATGTCTAAACTTTTTGATAAGTGAACCTAATCATATATATCATTCATAGGTTAATTACGTGTGTGTGTGCGTGCACGTGTGTATATATTTCGCTAAGCTAGTTTTTCTCTATGAAAAAGTTGACAGTGCTTATGCAGAGAATTTTCTAGCCGTGTGTATGATTAATCCTTGTTTTGGAGTGGTAAAAACAAATTTTCATTGGGGCCTCTAGATTTACTTGCCCTTCCAACATTGAGCTAATATATAGTTGTGTAAATGTGGTCTTTTTATATTAAGCAATGGGAATTAATTTTGAAACAGAACAAGTAGGTTCTATCTTTTCTGGGAATTGTGACACAGATTTTATTAAAGGTTTTTCTGTCTTTTGCTGTGTATCACTAGGGCTCATACGTGCACCTTCCATCCAAAGAAGATTAAGAAGAAAAAATGGATGGACTATCATTAAGATCTTTTGTTAATAAACCTGCAATAAGACAGCAATCTGGATTAATGTGAGTGTTTAGCCAAAGTGTGAAAAATCTAACACTAACTTAGTTCAATAATCTGCTATTATCATATTATATATTCTTAGTCTTAAAGAAATTAATATGAATCCAAACAATGTAAAGGTTAAAATCTAAGAGCTATGGGTTATGTATTACCCCAGAAGATTGAACAAGATGGCAGGTATAGGGTACAAATAGTTACACATCTTGAAGCTGTTGGAACTTGGCGTTAGTGTTGGCATTTAGTTTCGGCCTTGGCACTTTGCATCTATTTTCTTATATAAAAAAAAAAAAAAATAATAAAGGTAAAATGTTTTGGTCCTAGCACTTTGCAAGCTCTAGTGCTTTGATTCGCATTGTTTTTATGCAAGTTTTACGATTAATCATGGCTAAAATTCCTTTTGAGTTATGCAGATAAATGAACTTGCTGATATAGCAAGATGTGTAGCAAATACGCCGTTGGACGATGATCGCTCTAATCCATATCTACTATCTTGTCTTGAAGATTTGAGAGTTGTAATTGATCGCAGGAAGTTTGATGCACTTACAGTGGAAACTTTTGGGACACGCATTGAGAAGCTGATTAGGTGATAGTTGCTGCTTTTTCTTTGGATTTTGCATGAGTATTATTTGAATAGTTATTTCTTCTACTGAAGAGTTTATTGTTTTCCATGCTATGAATTTTTCTAACGGTGTTAATTGCAAAGTGTGATGCATTATCTGTTTAGATCTAATACATTCTGATGGCTTTTGATTATCTAGGGAGAAGTATCTGCAGCTCTGCGAGCTAGTAGATGATGAAAAGGTTGATTTGGCAACTTCTGTGATTGATGAGGACGCCCCTCTGGAGGATGACGTCATTCGTAGCTTGAGAACAAGTCCTATACATTCTTCCAGGGACCGTACTTCCATAGATGACTTTGAGATTATCAAACCAATCAGTCGTGGGGCTTTTGGACGGGTTTTCTTAGCTAAAAAGAGAACAACAGGAGACCTTTTTGCTATAAAGGTTTCTATCTTGTTTCCTTCCTAATTTTTGATAGAACAATTAAGCATGTTGTGACTACAAGCAAAGCCTAGCGATGTTGACTCCACCGTAAGGTGTAGAGTTCAAATCCTCCAATCCCAATTTCAATAATTCATATATTACATTTTGGACTTTGCTGCGTTAACTACCATGTTAGATCTGATTGTCCTCTGCTGTTTCACTTATATTTGTTTTACTTGTACCATTAAATTGAAGCCATATTTTTCTATTGAGGTTTCCTTTTGTTAGGCACTACTTATTATGCATCTACTTACTGGATTATGCCAAAGAAGCAAATAAACTTGCTGGTTTCTAGGAATCCTCTACATAGCTTTACAACTTACCCACTTTAACAATTAAAGCCAACCAGTTCACTTGCCCTCTTGTAGTTGTCTAATTAGTACTGTTCATTTGTGCTATCTGCAACAGGTTCTTAGAAAGGCTGATATGATCCGTAAAAATGCTGTTGAAAGTATATTAGCAGAGCGTGATATTTTGATTTCAGTGCGCAATCCTTTTGTGGTGAGCAGGTCTATCTAGCAAAAAGGTTTACCTTGCTTTGAGAAAAAAAGTGATTAAATCCTAACATGTCATTAACTTTTCAGGTTCGCTTCTTCTATTCATTTACTTGCCGTGAAAATTTGTATCTTGTGATGGAGTATTTGAATGGAGGGGATCTGTATTCGTTACTGAGAAATTTAGGTTGCTTAGAGGAAGATGTTGCTCGTGTATATATAGCAGAAGTGGTAAGCTACCGTTTCTATTTTAGGAACCTTTTACTGCTATCTATGATGCAACTGCGTAATCTCAACTTTGTTGTTTTTGTTTGTCAGGTGCTTGCTTTAGAATATTTACATTCACTTCATGTGGTTCATCGTGATCTGAAGCCTGATAATTTATTAATTGCACATGATGGTCATATTAAGGTAAATACAAGTAGTCTTTTAGACTCTAGGTATATATTTATGTCTGTGCTGCAGGTGCATGCACATATGTGTGTGTGTATATGTTTAGCTGTCCTCGATTAGTTAATGCATGATGTTTTAAATTTTGGTGCTAAAAGTTCATTAGTTGGATTTAGTTGATTGTGCATCTATAAGCTGGTATTTGAAGTTTCTTTGGTTTTTTTTAATATATATTTTTTTAAAGGAGTTCTTCTACGTCTGGTTGTAGATTGAATTGGTTCCAGTTTTGTTGTGTATGCATATTTAATTGATTGTGCTTATCTTTATCTGTGTAGCTCTTTAACTCAAACGTAATGTCTGTCGATTCAGGTTGTCGTAAAACTTATTCCACTGCTCTGCCTGATGTCATATCCTTTTGTATCTTCAACAATTATGTGTTTTCCTCTTGACTGGAGCAAAATGGCATTTTTAAGCTTGTTTGTGTTCACTGGTATTTTAACACACTGCCTGATCTTCTCATGTGACTGTTGCACTATATCAATGCTTGTTCCTTTGTCATCTATTAGCCTGTTTTATCCGTTCTCATGTTCTTTCTCATTGTACCCTGTTGTGCTTTTTTCCCCTAATTAATAAAATTCTCTAGTTTCTTATATATATAAAAAAGGAAATGTAAAATTTCAATAAAAGAGAAGAAAATGGATACGGTATAGAAGAAAGCCAGCAGTCCATATACAAGCAATCTTAAAAGGCTTTTTTAATTGTATTTATTTGATCATTTCTTTTTTGGGTTTGTCTACTGTCTGAACTTTGTGATTTCTACAATTTTGTGCCCTTTTAACTCCATCTACCTTGGTGCTATTTTGTGTGTGGCATCCGTCATTCTATTTATCCTTCTCAATTATTACTCAATGACTATGATCGCTTCTTGTTATGCTTTGACCTTCAACTTTACAATCCCAGAGTTTTTTCTCATTTTTACTGGCTGTCCACTTTCCTTTCAAAGTATATGTCTTATATGAGTAGGAACAGTGTGGATGTTTTCCTTTTCGTTCCTGTAAATTCGTTATTTTCAGTAGTTTTTAGGTTATGATATATGGAATGCACTTCATTCTGATTTGACATTGTGGCTTTCTGCTACTGGTTGGTATTTAGGATTTAATATATCTTAATATCTTTCTATACTCCTTTTTAATTACAAAAATTTCCTTCGAACTATAGCCTTTGTGACACTTTGCCCTTTGAATTTTAAAATGTAATATCCGTTCCCCCCCGAAGTATGAGCCGTTGGCAAAAATGGTCATTTTGTTATAATTTTAAAAGAAAATTGACAAATAATTTTAAAATTAGGGTTATTTTGATATTATATTTATGAAAATATCCACAAAAATTAAAGCTATAATAAAAATAGTCTTTATTGATGATTAAAAACAAAAAAAAAAAAAAAGAAAAATCAACTGAAACCATAATACCATTTGGATCTTTTTTTTTTTTTGGATATACCAAAATTTTCTTTAAAATTTTATTAATTTTTTTACACCCATAATTTATTTTGAAATTTTGAAAGTTATAGATACCAATGAAAATTTCAAAAGTATGATTGAAATTTTATCAAACCATCTGTGTTTTTTTTTTCCTTTCTTTGAAACATTTGTATAATATTTTTTTTTGTTATATTAATTAATTTTTGTTGTATTCTTTTTTTTTGTTCGACCGGCATCTATAACTTTTAAAATTTCAAATACTATTTAGGTGTAAAAAAATGAATAAAATTTTAAAGAAGTTTCGGTATATCGAGAAAAAAAGGGATCCAAATGTTATTATGGTTTCAATTGAATTTTTTTTTTTTTGGTTTTTAACATCACAAAAGATTATTTTTGTTATAGTTTTAATTTTTTATGGTTATTTTTATAAATAGATTACCAAGATACCCTTAATTTTAAAATTATTTGTCAATTTTTCGTTAAAATTCTAATAGAAAGACTATTTTGTTAAACCGCTTATTCTTTAGGGGAACGGATGTTATGTTTTAAAATTCAAGGGGCAAAGTGTTACAAGGGTTATAGTTGGGGAGAGGAGGGGATGATTTAAGCTATCTCTTTATTCAAGCTAAGGAAATTTTTTTCCTTTTTTTTTGGGCAGTTAACGGATTTTGGGCTTTCGAAAGTTGGTCTCATCAACAGTACTGATGATTTATCAGGGCCAGCTGTTAGTGGGACTTCTCTAACGGGGGAAGATGAGCCTGAATTATCTGTGTCTGAGCATCAGCGAGAAAGACGAAAGAAGCGGTCTGCTGTGGGCACTCCTGACTATTTGGCACCAGAAATACTTTTGGGAACTGGACATGGTTTGTATAACCCTCTTTAAGTTTGAGGTGCAATAAATTTCTTCAATTATCTCTTATTATCCGATTAATTTTGGGTAGAAAGAAAACTGAGTTTGGGATGACCTAAAAGCAATATTATTTGTATGAAAGATAAAATTAGTTCTCCATTATGATGAAAGTGGAACTAATTCGTGTATGATAATGCACTTCTCTTGTTGTTTTAAATATACCCTGTGTTTGTGTTTGGCAATCAATTATTGAAGTGATAGGATGAACAATATGTTTTTGTCCTATCGTCTGTAGGTGCAACTGCTGATTGGTGGTCAGTTGGTGTCATTTTGTTCGAACTGCTTGTTGGAATTCCACCTTTCAATGCAGAGCATCCTCAGGTTAAGATACTGCATTTAAATATTTCATAATATGATTTTCATTTCTGTACTTCAACTCTCTTCTGTTGTTTTTATTCTCTAAACTCTTTTTGATGAGGGAGAGAGAGGAAACCAAAGCTAGTTCGCAATTGTTTTTGCCAAATTACTGGAGGTTAATTCATTCCCTAATCGTACATCTTTTTTTTGTTACTGGAGGTTAAAATTCACCTTTTTTTTTTGCCCTTTTGGAGGAGCAATCATACATCTTTAGAATTCACTTTTTTTTTTTGGGTCTTCCAAGGGCCTTGAATATAATGTTTTATCTCTATATTAGTCGAGTGTTGCTGAATTTGTGTTATCGGGTGTTGGAGAGGTTTCTCTTGCAATTGGATAAACTGTATTTTATTGGGGCACCTTTACCATATTCTTAAACACAAAAACTAGTCTTGCAGTAATTGGTTCTTGTTTGCACTTTATTTTGTCAGGTTATAAAAAGCGTGCACAATCTTACCTCAGACCTTGATGAATGCCTTTATTTTAATGCCAGTATGCATAGATTTACTGGTTTTGTTGCGAGATACTTAAAATTTTAATTGGTCATATCTGCCTACAAAGCTGTTCACACTAAAACCTAGTTACCTATAAAATTAATTGTCTGATGGTGCTAGTATATTGTGTTCTTGGGGTGTTCCTTTAGAATATATGTGTGTGTATGTGTGTGACACAAACTTGAGAAGAGTGATTGTTGAACCATGTGAATAGTTTTGTTGCATTGTGATGGTGGTCAACTGGTCGTGTTCCCTTCATGGTTGCTTACTCTTTTGTTTTCCTTGTTCTAGACGATATTTGATAATATTCTCAATCGTAAAATACCGTGGCCTCAAGCTCCTGAAGAAATGAGTCCAGAAGCACATGATTTGATTGATCGGTAAGTGAAGCTTTGTGATTGTTGTTAAATAGTGCAATTCGTTTAAAATAAATAGCACTCGGCACCAATGTTGAGTGCCTTTTCACACACCCACTCAATCTCTCTTTGTGCTCAATAGTTTCCTATTGAAATGATTGTTTCCTTTTAGATGACCGAGGCATGTGTTGATTATAACTCCAATGACAGATATTTGTTACGAAGATCTTATGTGCTTTTTTTTTTTTTTTTTTTTTTTTTTAAATGGGAAACGAAGGTAAAGAAAGCACAAAAGGTTCAGCCATGGAATTTTGATATACTGAAATACCGTATAATCTTTTGATACTTGTTATTTTCGTGGTGTTATCTGATATTTGGTGGAACCTAAAGTGATCACTCTGGAATTCATATTTACCATTCCGTTTCCTTTTCCAATTATTTTATTGGTACTTCTATCCTATTTAGAAGTTTTTATCACGAGTTATGAAGTTGAAGACCTACCTGTTGGATCTGAATCTGTGGCATGTTGTTTTAAGAGTTCATTTTTTTACTTTATTTTGGTTTTGTTTATTTTATTTTCCTTTATACCTTTAACTTTATAGGTGTAGGGTTTTTTTTTTTGTTTTTATTTTTATAAAAGGAAAGAGAATGAAAGTGTTTTGAGTCCAGATTTTTGAGATTAATAAACTTACTGAAATGGCACTTCCACCATATTCTCAATTACATTTGACTTTGCTGCTTATCTTAGCACTATGATTCCGTAGCCACTTTGTATGTTGGCCTCGGAACTTTAGTAACCACTTCGTATGTTGGCCTTAGAACTTTAGTAACCACAATACGTTTTGTGTTGTAACATTTCTATTTTCATTTAATGGTGTTGGCACATATAATTTCTCTATGCGAGCAATATTAGATAAGTGAAATGTAATTGTTGTAGCAACCTAGTTCACCCTTTGGTTCTATATTCAAAATTAAGAACTCAATTTAAATGCTTCATTTGACAACTTAAGAGATGATGATACATTCAATTTCCAGATTATTGACGGAAGACCCTAACCAGAGACTGGGAGCTGGAGGAGCATCCGAGGTAGAAATTTGTTCCTTTTCAATGTTGTTTCAGTCTTGTTTGCTCACTTTTTTTTTTTTTTTTTTTTTTTTGTGAATAATAATAATAGGTTCAAAATTTATTATACAGGTGAAGCGACATATATTTTTCAAGGATATTAACTGGGACACACTTGCTAGGCAGAAGGTGTGAAATATGCATATTTGGAGGATTATAGACATAGCATACCTATTTTTTAAGCCGACTACCATGATTGTAACTATCTTTCTTATGCAGGCTGCATTTGTTCCCATGTCAGAGAGTCCATTAGATACTGGTTACTTCATAAGTCGTATCTCATGGAATACATTAGATGACCATGTTTACCCACCTAATGAACTTGATGATTCCAGTGATGCTGATAGTTTAAGTGGCAGCAACAGTGGCATCAGCACTGGTCATGATGAAGTGGTATTTTAAACCAGTTGCTTCTTAACATTTAAATAAATGTATTTAAATGTGCTCTAATAGGCATAAAATTGTAGTTGTTGACCTGATCTTTGAAAACATTCGATAACAGGGGGATGAATGTGGAGGTCTTGCTGAATTTGATTCAGCCTCATCCGTCAATTATTCCTTCAGTAACTTTTCGTTTAAGGTATTTCCTTTACCGATAATGCTTCAGTGCATACTACTAATGGTCTCTTTCAACTTTTTGTGGCGATAATAGTATCATTTTAACTATCATCAGTGTCAAGTACAGAGGCACTCCTCAATATTACCACCAAAGAGTTTAACATGAACCTGATGCTATTTTGAAATCAATAATTCACTGTTATTTTATTTTATTTTATTTATTCTTTCAATCTTTTTTTTTATTATTTATTTATTGTTATTATTTTTTTTGTGAACATAAATTCTTGTACAGCTTTCTCTTACCTTTTCTTTTGCTTGTGGCCCAGAATCTATCCCAGCTTGCGTCCATCAACTACGACCTGCTTTCGAAGGGTTATAAGGATGATCCTCCCCAACAATTCTAATGCCTAAGATGCTGTCCCTGCGAGAATGTGATTGTACTCGACATTAGATGGACTTGCGCGTATTGAAAGGCCCTAATCACCTGTGTTTTCTTTTTTAATTGTATACCCTGTACATGTACGGTCTTCAAGACTTTAGCTTGTTATATGTTTATTTCTTTGTGTATTCCATTTGTATATCTACTGAAATTAAGCAATTCTTCTGGTGTTTTTGCACTCGCAGAGATAGAAGGTGACCATACTGAAACTGGTTCGGGATGCGCTCTTTCCTCATTCTGGTAACATGTCCACACTGTGGGGTCTCAATTTTACCATTTTTGTTGTAATTGTGAATGTTAAATGTGCGTTTGAGTGTTGCCATTTGTTTACTGGTTAAACAGTGCTTTGTCCCATGGTACCACACAGTAAAGAGAAACATCCCTTTTTTTGCTCATTTCATTCATCTTGTTTACAGTTGAGCTACTGACAGATGATTCCAAAGCATTTTATGAGGTCATAATTGTTGAGAAATGGAGACCAAAAATAATAGTCATTCTTGTACAACGCATAGGTTCTTATACCCTCTAGGGAAAGAGGAAAGAAAATATAGCCGTACATTTCATTGTGGCTTTGAAAACTATTGAGCTTATTGTTGGAAAGACCGGCTAAGCTCGAGGTGGTTCATACTCGTCTACGTTTTCAAATGATATTGGTTAACTATTTCCACTGAAGGAACCAGTCATTTAGCTAATGAAATCTCAGCCTTGACCTGTGGTTGCGCATGTGTGCACACGTACTATATATAACAACTATAGGGTCTATGCAAGTTGATTAGTGGTGGAAATGTTAAAGTTGTCACCCTTCCTAACACTTGATTTACTTGGAATACCAAACAATTTGGTATGTACTAGCTTGAGGTTGATTTGTTTGGAATACCAAGCAATTTGTTAATAATAACCTGAACGCTAAAAAGTAAAAATTTTGATTGATCAAACTTTAATCAAGCTTCCCCAAGATACTTTTAACAGTGTTTCATATATGCAAATCAAGATATAAAACAAATCTAATTCCTAAATTGAAAAATCCAAGATCGAGACAACAGTAGAGTCGTATTATACCCAGTGTGCAGGCTCTGCTTATCCAGTTCTTGTAATCCTTTCTCATCCGTGCGTACCATGAGTAAGAAATAACCGATATTACTGGCTCAAAGCAGGAGACCAACCGAAGTGCCCAAATTTAAATTGAACTGAGTGAAACTGAGTACATGCTCGAACCGAACTGTTTAGAAACGATTCGGGTATGGCCCAGTGTTTGGTTTGAATGGTTAAGATTGAATCGGACAAGTCTTTTTTTAATGAACAGTGGGGGTTTGAACCTTAGTCATTAAGTACGTTAAGAACACACCTTTAGAAGTGGTAGAAAGAGTTAGAAGCCTATTAGGAAACCATGGGACCTCCCCCCTTGGTATTGGGGTCAACCACAGGGACAAATTCCCTTCAAATTTTGTCCCACATTTCACTAGGAGGTGTAGAAATTCAACTACTCACTATATAAGGAATTTATAATTATTTGCATCATGTTAGATAATTCCAATTCCAACAAGTGCGACTTAAGTTAGAATAACATTATTTAAAAATATCTAATTTAAATAATTACAAATAATTATCCTTTATTCAAATATAACTAGGATTTAAATTAATTATTCAGATACTAAATTTGGATAATTAAGTATTCCAAAATCTCAATTACTAATTTGAATAATTATATTTTAAAATTAATTGAATAATTAATTAACCCAAAAATATGCACCCAATTAGTGCCATATACCAATTACAAATTTGAATAATTATTGCAAAATCTCAATTACTAGTAGTATTCTGCATTTGTCTGTAATGCCTGCAAATGGGGTTAGTAGTTAAATACGTTTAAAACAAATAAAACAGATTAATTAAATCCAAGTCTCGAAATTAAATTATTTTTCAAAAATAAATAATATATGTTATGGAGTTTTGAAAAATATAACGATTATACAATAGTCATACAAAACAGAGTTTTTCTCACAAGTAAAACCTAGAACAACATCGAATTATGCAACTTATACACATGGCATATTACAATTGAATTAAAGAATGAAAAACATAAAGAGACAAACCGTCTCGAACCTCGAGCCTTCAAAATGCTCCGTCAATGAACTATGCTACAAAACTAACTGCTATCTTCAGAGAGGAGAAAAATATAAAAATCATGGGTGAGCCAAATACCTAGTAAAGGGGGAAAAGGAATGATGACAATAGAATAGTTAAAGGTGCTAAAAACAAAAACTTTGACATCAATAAAATTACAAAGTATAACTCAATACAGTATTCGAAATAATTGAAAAACTATCGAATTGTAAAGATGAAACCAAATATAGTGGAAATTCTTACAACATGCTATATCATTTCAAGCACAACTCAGAGAATAGGTGAAGAAAGCTCAATGTAACACAATCTTGTGCAAAAACAGAATTTAAATGAATGGTAAGATTCATAACAATTATTCCCTAAAAAAGATTCATAAAAATTATAATCCAATAACCATTTCTTTGAATGGTACACATTCAAATTATTTGATATGGCTTATATCAAATATATATGTATATGTATATATATACATAGATATTTATAGTGCTTTTAGCCAATCACCTATGTTGCGGAGTACCCCATTTGAGGTTTAGGGTCTTGCCCCTAAGGTTACACTATGTAACCTGATCTCTAATGCACTGCTAAACTTAATTGTCGAGGGACATGCACCCAGCGACAATGTTTGAAAACCTTTGTACTCAAAATTGCTTATTTTGAGTCTAAATGTTATTTTCAAAATTCTATTCTAAAAACTATGATTCATGAACTCATATTTGTTGAAATTGAAACAGTTTGTCAAAAATCTCAACCGTTTGTGAGATTTTAATTTTATAAGAATTTGTTGAAATTGAAAAAATTTTTAAAGGGAAAAAATGTCATTTTTCAAAGGATTTTGAATATGGTACTTTGAGCAAAAATGTTCCTTATGAAAAATGGGGACTAATGGTTTAAAAAGATTGTTTTTGGTTCCAAGGGCATGAATGCATATATTTTTGTATTGGGGCCAAAATCGTAAAATTGTATGAAAACTGGGTTTTCACTAGGGAACGTTGGTTTCCTATACTGCTATAGGCATTAAGTATTATAGATGTTAAGTTTTAAGGATTTAAAGTTAGACAAGGAATGAATGAAAGAAAATAAGATTAAAGGCAAAATGGTCATTTTATGAAAAAAGGCCAAAATGGACCCGAAATGCCTGATGTCTGGAAATGTTTCTTAGTGGAAATTTTTTCATATTATGTAGGTAATGGAATGTTAAGTTAAGCAATGAGTTTTATTAAGTTAAGAAATGGACGAAAACCCGTTAAGGGTAAAATCGTTATTATCAAAGAAACGGCTAGAACAGAGTCGAACACTTTGATTTAGCATAACTTTCTTAGACAGAAAATGTTCCGTAAAACGTTAAGTAATGAAATCGCCAGTGAGATGGGAAATTTATTTAAGGAATGCTTAAGAACAAAGGTAACCCCGATGGGTTACAAAATTAAGTAAAGGAAAGGGTAAGCCGATAGTATACAAGTTAAGTTAAAAGGAAAAAATGGTTAATATTTACATTTTATTATCAATCGAGTATATTGATAAAAAGAAAGTTAACTAATTAGTCGAGTGTCATATGATCAGGACACAGAAGCCGACTAATTGAAGGAAAATGAATGAGATAGGAATGGAATAGAGAACGTTAGAGTATAGTCTAGGTAAGTTCAGACCTCACCTACAACATGAAGTAAATAGTTTTCAAATGCTTAAATATATATGTTTGCAAGAGTGTTTGCAATTGTTATGCAAGTTGTTTTTAAAGTATGTTTGCATTTATTATGCAAAAAGTTTTAAAGATTCAAAGCAAGATTGCAATGAATTTACAACTGTTATGTTTACAATCTATTTGCATCTTGATATGCATAATGTTTATAAAAGTTCAAGTTATGATTTTCAATGTAATTAAAGTATGGTTACATGTGAAATGCACAATGTTTAAAAGAGTACAAATTATGATTTGAAAAATATGTTTGCATTATATGATGCATTTGTTATGCCATAAGTTGCATTTGTTATGCAATAAGTGTTAGTGTACAAGTTATGATTTGCAAAATGTGTTTACGTTTTAAGTCGCATTTGTTATGCAATAAGTCGCATTTGTTATATAATAAGTTTTAGAAAACAAGTTATGATTTGCAAAATGTGTTTGTATTATATGATGCATTTGTTATGTAATAAGTTGCATTCGTTATGCAATAGATTTTATAGTATAAGCAATGATTTGCAAGTGTGTTGCATATGATGTGATTGCATTGGATATGCTCACTAAATTTAATAAGAAGGTAACGTAAAGATAAAAAGAAAGTGTCATACCAACCTCTTTGTTGTAAGGTAATGAAAGTAAAGTTAAAGTTTGACCTCCAAGGGGTGAGGTACATGACCTCATGTTCGATGGTCACAAGTCTTCCGCAAGGGAAGCATCATGTTTATGATCTCATGATTAATGATGCTGGTATGAACACTAAAGTAAGATAAAAAAAGTTAAAGAACAAGGATAGAAAGTTAAAGTAAGATACGAAAAGTTAAGAAACGAAGATAGAAAGTTAAAGTAAGAAAAGAACATTCATAAGACATTCATAATCGAAAGCACATAATTGAGCATAAATGAAAACATGCATTTTAGTTTTGCTTGTTTTCCTTGTTATAAAATATTTAAATGCTATGAAAAACATTCTGAAGAATGTCTATGTTAAGTGTTTATGAAAATATTTTCATGTTTACAAGAAAAGGTTTATAAATGACATTTATAAAGAGCAATATGAGGATTGTTTTATGTTAAATATTTTATGAAAAGCGTTATGAAAAACGTTACAGAAATGCTTTATGAAAACGTTTATGAAAAACATTTTAGAAATGTTTTATGAAAAGTGTTTATGAAAAACGTTCATAAAAAATGTTTCAAGAGAAAGGTTTTTTATAAGAAAAGTTTTTAAAGCATGATTAAATGATTTGGGAGTTTACGTCTAAACTTACTGAGCGTAAGCTCATAAAATGTTTCTTCATGCTGCAGGAGGATTTATGGGCGACCAGTAGGACCCGCTAGAAGAGCTGGATGCTGCAAAAGGCAGATGTGAAGATTTGGCTATGGATGCCACCATGGTTTTGCTTCCGCTACTCAAAGAAAAGGTTTTCCATTGTTTAATGTAGTGTTTGCAAAGTTTTTAAAAATGAGAGTTTTAAGAAATGTTTTCTAAGTTTTAAGATACATTGTACGAAATATGTTATAAAATTATAAAGTGAAGTTCCAAGCTATGTTTTAGTAAATGTTTCTTATTAAGTTTTAAGAAATAATTTGAAATGGTTTTGAAACACCAGTTATTTTAACGGGTATGATTTTGTAAAAATCATATAAATAAAATGTCACTTTAGCATTTTTACTAAGTCTCCGTAGTAAATATTTAAAATCTACCTATCACTCATTTCTACTAACCTTGTCCCGCTGCATTAATGCTTAATTAAGTAGCCTCAACTACTTGGAGACATATAATTAATTCACCTCAACTACCTGGAGACATCGATATGTTTTCTCAACCACCTTTTTAATGCTTCCTTCATCTTCTTCTACAACTTACCCCATTTGTCCCCTCAATTATGTTGACATTATTTGCTAAAAGTCTCTATGGGAGACATGATAATATTTTCTTTTAATGCTCATTTAATTCTCTCCCGCTCCTCAATTATTTTGATGCCTATTTATTCAACCATCACCACTCTTTTCTCTAGTTTCTCATTCTCTCGTTTCTCACTTCAATTTCCAACTAAAGACACAAAGCATAGAGTTCTCTTTGCAACCACGACAACTATAATTTTTAGCCACGTTTAAAGCCGTTTTGGAGTCAATTCAAACTTGATTCTTAACCCAAACTTTGGTGTTTTTCAAAGGAGTATTGAGGTAGGTTTTCTTTAATTCAAACTTGGTTTTTAGTATGTGTTCTTCTATATCTTTAATGTATAATTTTCATGTTCAAAGTTCATGCAAATTTCTAATTATGTTAATATGCATATTTTAGCATGTTTTCATCATTGTTTGCAAGAAAGGCTAGAGATATGGTTTAATAATGAATTTGGTATAAAACTCATGAGAATATGTTTATTATGATTATATAATGCATGCTGCTTATTTTTGAATGGTTTTTAGATTTTGAATAAGAATAATATGCTTTAGGTTAAAGAAAAACTTAATATTCCATAAACCTTGTATTATCTTTATGGGCAGTAGCTCTTTCTTGAAATTCTGGGTTTAGATGAAAATGAATTTTGTAAATTGGTTCACATATTTTAAAAGTAGACATCCTAAGCTTTCCAACATACTATCATGAGCTTAAACCGGAGTTATATTTTATTTTCTACGAATTTTTCAATTCTCCGATTGGAAACTAGTAAACCTATTAGTGGCAGTATACCACTCGTCTACCTAAAGTAAACCATCCTAAGTGATTTATAAATCTTATTAGAGACTGAAATATATAGATTTACACTTAATTCATTTATGGATGTGGTTCCATGTTGTGCTTTAGTTTTAATTGTCCTTATGTACACCTTAGGATCAAGGGTGTGTGGAGCTTACGTTAATTAAATTCGAAGATTAAAAGATTGTTGAGAAGCTTGGAAGGTAGGGATTCTATTACTCATCTTTTGTAAGGTTTTTGTGGAATTAAAATTGATTGTTTTACCACAAGATACATGTATCTATGTTGAACTACTATTATATGAGAATTACATATGAAACTATGATATGAACTCGCCCTGTATTGATTAGCGAGGAACATAATGAATTAACATATGTTGTTATA
>CAMOHE010022728.1:2259-17688 GCA_946598075.1 Artocarpus hirsutus
CCCCCCCCCCCCCCCCCCCCCCCCCCCCCTAAATTGGTTGAAGTATTTATGAAGGTCATTTTTTCATTCCTTATACCAATCCTCTGCATTGTGATCTATTGATGTCGCTGATATAGAAGTCAAATTAAAATAAAAAAGATCCTGTAATTTCATTGTAAATACCACAATTAATACAAGGTCATTAAAATAATATATTATAAATAAAATGTGAATTACTATTACCCATGTTTGAGGTAAAATTTGATCCTTGTATACCGCAGGAACCTTCTCCAACTATCATAATATGGAGGAATTTTAGATCGCAACGCTTGACCTATTCAATTACTTAAGCGAGCTGTATTTTCCCCTAAGCCTTTATATGTCTTTCCTTGAGTGTCTAAGAATACTAGAAGTTTTCCTTTACTAACACCAACAATCTTGTGGACATCCTTATTCTTTGTGTGTCCATGAACTTTCTTTTTGGAGGCTGGGATTGAAAAATAAAACAAAAAAACAAGACAATGCAAGAGTGTTAGATTTTATATAAAAGTTATAATACACTTGAGAGAAGACATATTGCATTTAGTCGTAGCTGACTCACAATCTGCTAGAAGTCTACTTGGCCCCAATGGAGGTTCTGCACCTCTAGAAGATCTAGCACATGTAGCAACGGGTTCAGTCATTAAGAGCACCTATTGATAACAATAAGTTATTCAGACAGTATTTATTAAAAAGAATAATATAAAAAAGGAAGTTCATTGAGAACTAGCACTGATGGAAATAAGTGAAATTTACAAGTATATTATTCGTCATCACTACTACCCTTGTTGTTAGGTTGTTCAAAATCGATATCATCATCTTCATCTTCATTGTCTATACGTGTATCATCGTCGTACTCCAATAAAGTATCATTCACCCAAAGGTCAACCTTAATGTCATCAATTGTATGACCCACTTCGATTAATGTTGCATTCTCAACGACATTATGATCAACATCATTTCTTCTAAATGTTGTTGACTTCAAATTGGGTAGCTCAACTACCAGTTCAAAATTGAATAAGCATCTTGTAACACCTCAACTGAACTAGAATCTTAATGTTAGGTGTCAGGAAGACCCCACACATGTCGATGACCAAACTGTTGGACCACTTTTCAATTAGGGCCATTAAGCTGATCTTCAAGATAAAACACTTCTTTTGCTTGTGATGATAATATAAAGGGATCATCTTTATAAGCCTCAACATTGACAAACACACTCGTCAAGTTTTTATTATGTAAGATCCTTTTCTTTCTTGGATCAACGTCAAATCATTTACACCTAAACAACACAACTGAACAGTCATTCACATATTGGAGTACCAATACATCTTCTAGCCGACTGTAATATGTGTTGTCATCAACACCAGGTACACAAACCCCATTGTTTTGTGTTTTTTGCTGAACATCACGATTATTGCATGCAAACTTGACCCCATTTACCACACAAGCAGAGTACGATAGTACAGTGTCTTGGGACCAGACGCCAAGGCAAGCAATTCATTAGTGGCCTCAAGTGAATGATTTTTCCATAATTGTATGCCTACAATGAGAAATCTATAATTCTTAGTAAATGCATTCTATATATGAGTTTTTCGCCTAAAAAGATAAAAATAATTTTTTACCTTTTTGTAAAACCATGCTAGAAACTCATCAATCTGAACCTTATTCAAGTTTCTTTTGCTAGTAATTTTAAGCTCACTCATGTGTTCCCTATACATGAGTTGGGTCTCATAAAAATTACGTTATATTACGTACTAGAAAGTTAACAATTAAAATATACCACACGGCCTTCTTCCTTAATTGCTCATTTAAATGAGTTGCTACAATCTTTCCCATTGGTCAGCATTGTAATTGGAAGACCAATAAGTTTCTCTTTAGAGCTGAATCACGATCAGGCAGGTTCCTTTCAGTTTGATTGAACTTAGTTTTGATACCATGAGAGTAACGTGAATAGAAAGTCAAAGCCTAATTCACAACATAAGCCTCTGCAATTGACCCTTCCAGTTGTGCTCAGTTTCTAACATACTACTTAAGTGACCTAATATACCGCTCGAAAGGGTACATCCACCTTGTATGAACAAGACCCCCTTGCATGGCTTCTTCCAGCAAATGTAAAGCCAAGTGAACCATGATATTGAAAAATGCAAGCAGAAATATTCTTTCCAACTTGCATAATATTATGAAAATTTGGTCTTCAGCTTTCTCTAAATCAGAAATCTTTAGGGTTCTGGAACAAATTTGTTGAAAGAAATAACAAAGTTCAACAATTGTATCAATGATATCTTTTTTCAGAAATGGACGAATACTGACGGGCAATAGATGTTACATGATCATATGACAATCGTGTGATTTAAGTCTAGTGATCTTACCATCAACATCGACGTTCTTTTTCAAATTTGTCACAGACCCATCAGGAAACTTTACGAATTTAATAAAGGCACTAAATTGTTTCCGTTCTACATGAGTTAGAGTGTAGTTTGCATGAGGTTTCATCCATCGATCCCCATCCTTATAAAGATGCAATTCATTCATTATTTTCATGTTAGCTAGATCCATTATTGCCTTGTCTGTGTCTTTTGACTTCCCATCAATATTCAATATTGTGCCCAACAAGCTATCACAGATGTTCTTCTCAATATGCATGACATCTAAGTTGTGCTTTAGCAACAAATCTAACCAATATTCCAATTCAATAAATATACTCTTTTTCGTCCAGTTCAACTCATAAGGTTCTCGCCTATGTTTCTTCCCACCAAAATCAATGTGCTTGCCTAATAGTCTACTTCACACACATTTTATGATTTAATATTTCAACAGTAGACAAGCGTGGAGGCGGGGGTCTTTTCTCTACTGTACCATCAAATTATTTGTCTCTTCTCATCCTATTTGAAGTTGGAAGGAATCGCTGATGGCCTATATAACATGTCTTACTCCTTAAATGCTTAGAAGGAGTATGCATGTTGCACGTTGGACATGCATTGTATCCCTAGCCACTCTAACTGGACAAACTACTTCAAGCAAGAAAATCGTTGATAGTCTATAACAACGCAGCATGCGTCCTAAATGATGTATTATCATAGGCATCATGAATTACCAATCCATGCTCCCAAAGCTCTTTTAACTCATCTACAATTGGTCTAAAAAACACATCCATATCCTTTGCAGTAGCATTAGGTCCCAGAATTAACAAAGTTAGCATCAAGTATGGTTCCTTTGTACAAAACCATGGAGGTAGATTGTATGTTGACAAGATAACTGTTGACAAGATAACTAGCCACTTACTGTAGGGCTAACTCATATTTTCAAATAGACTAAACCCATTAGCCGCTAAGCCCAAACATTTCTTACTTCATAAGCAAAATTAGGATACCTATGATCAAATGCCTTTCATGCCTCTCCATCTACTGGATGTTGCAAAACTCCTTGCATAGATCGACCATTTACATGCCATCTCATATCTCTTGCAGTATGTCTTGATGCATATAAACACTTCAACCAATCCTTTAAAGGGAAATATCATAATACTTCATGAGGCACTCTCTTTCCCTTGGTGTTTGGATTCACCCATCGACTCTTACCACATATAGGACAAGTGTTTCAAACAACATATTCTTTCTAGAATAAAGCACAATCATACTTGCACACATGAATTGTCTCGCAACCTAAACTCAACTTGCGTAACTTCATCTTGGCCTCATAGTATGAAGCAGGAATATTGTTCCCTCTCGATAATGCCTCCTTTAAAAGTTTTAGCAAAGATTCAAAAGATTGGTTGGTCCATCTGTGAAGCACCTTTAAATGCATTGATTTACTAAAAAATCGAGAGATGAAAAGTTTTCGTGTCCAGGATACAACTCTGCCTTAAGCTCAGCAAAAAGTTCTTCAAACTACTTCGACTTGTATTCTTTGGTTGGACTTGACTCTTCTGGTTCGACATGATTGTTGGCCCCCACTACATCATCTAAGACATTTTGCATCTCGTTAGTAGATTGTTCATGTGTTCCACCACCATAAATGTTTGCATTATAAGATTCTCCTTGGTATATCCACGTAGTATACGTTCAACTAAATCTTTTGTCAATTATATGAGCTTCAACCACTGGTAATGTTTACATTACTACAATCAAACAATTAATGCATAGACAACTAACTTCCCCATCCTCATTCATGTAGTTTTTTGGTCTTTCCAAAAATGCCATTGCACCATTCTAGCATCGGTCCAAAAAACAACATTTTCAAAAATCCAACGCTTGTCAATTGTTATTTTGATGTTTTCAATCCTATTGTCGAATGTAATACTAACTCCTTATCAATAGAATAAGTCTTAAAATGAAGAAAAAGAAGATAAAAAAAGAAAATTTATAGAAAAATTAAAATTACAATTCACAAAACTATGTGCTGCAAGTTTAGAGTGATAAAAACAATCATAAAGCAAATATCAATTAATAACAGTCACAACCCGCCTTTTTCGGCTGTGATAAAATACTTTTCTTACTACGTATAGATGAAAAACTTGGGAATACTTTTTTTCTTTAAAAAAATATATTACACATGCAGATTTAAGCATCCTTATAAAATAAATATATACATATATTTACATAAACAAACTTTCTTTTACAATATTGTTTACTAAACATTTTCAAGAGAGGTTTTGTCTTACTTAACTATACTATAGATATCATACTTCCAGTTTCAAAATATTTTAAAATGTTAAATAGCGGAAACATAACTGTGGTGATTTCTATACCCCATTCTGTACATTACACATATTCCTTCATCAGCTCAACAGTGAATTCATTCTTGCCTCATTTGACTAAATTTCTACAGCATGAAACACTAGGTGAGCTTACGCCCAGTAAGTCCAAACACGGCCCACATGCAATGTTCACTAAATGCATGATCCAGTTATGCTTTCTTATGAACATTCTTTATCCTTTCATGTCTTATCTTTAGCTAGGGCCTTAGTGTTCGTACCATTACGCACATAGGTCTACGTGACACTGAGACCATACTATAACCTTGAACTCCCCTTGAGTCAGGAGTCAGTATGACACTCTTCTTATTTCTGGTGGTGTATTTATCAGTCTAATTATTATGGTTATCATACCATGTATGAGGTCATATTCACATATTATACACAAAACATAAATACTCCTTACTGTATAGTACACACAAGTACATATTTTGTATACTCACAGGTACACATATCAATATACACACAAGTATGCATCATAATATACACACAGGTACATATATTATTGTACACACTCAGGTATACATCTCATATACACACAGGTGCATAATTATATGTGTATATGATATTTTATACCTACAATTCCATAATGTAGGTGGGATTGGTATTTATTTATCTATGCTATGGTACGAACCAACCCCAGTCCCTTTTTCCCTAATCTTAGGGTCCTGTTTGGCCAATTATAACGCTATTAGCCACATTTGCACTATTTCATCTTATGCATCAATACAAAACATTCTTTAATCGATAGACTGGTTATATACCCGTCTATAGCTCTAATGATCTCGAATTTTTTTTCCCTTATCTCATTCTACCTTATCATTTTTAATGAAGGGTAGAAATCTTATTAACAATGACTTTTCCTATTTAGAACATTTCGGAACAATTTGAGACACTTGTGGGAAAATGACGATTTTGCCATCAATGGGTCTTTCTAAATTTTTCGAGCTCGATTTGCTATTTTAGCAAAACTTGTTGCTTATTAATTTTAAAACAATACCTTGGGGTGTCAGGTTTTCTTATTTTACATCAATGCCCCATTTTAATAAAACTTTACAATTTCGTCCCTTATTTGAAAATTTTGACAATTTTACCCCCGGAACTAAAAATAATCTCTTTAAACCATAATTTTCCTTTTTTCATAAGGATCATATTTGTACAAAATATCACAGCTAAAATCCTTTTGCAAAATGACATTTTTGCCCTTTAACTTTTTTTCAATTTTAACAAAATTTTGTAAAATCAATAACTCACAAACGAACAAGATTTTCGAGGAGCCATATATAATTTGTAATAGTTTCATCGAGATCTACAACTTTTATGTTTTAACTTTTTCAAAATTCCCACTGTACAGTGGTGTTTTTGATCATTTTTTAAATCTACTAAGAAAAAACTTTTTCTTTGCAATTTAGCCCCTGGGTCGTTTTTTGTAAAAATCAACTCTAAAACAACATTCCAGCACTGTGAAGGCAGATTCAACATTTGCTAAAACCATTTTCATGCCCAAGTCACTATTCGAGTCACTATTCTTTTCAAAACTAACATCAAAATTACAAAACTAACATGTTTTTGCATCAACCAACACTTTTCACATTTAAACCCTAATTTCAACAACACCATCATATCATAAACCATATACCCATGAAATTCAATCACAATCTTGCTTGAATACCCACAAGCATTTTGAAATAATCAAAATTAAAACAAAACCAAATAAACTTTAAGTTTGGGAGTTAAAACTTACCCAAAAGAAAAACATGTGATTCTTGGTTTTCCAAGGGCTCCTTTGAAATTTTCCTAAGCATTTCCACATGAGAACATCTTGAATCAAACTCTCCTCCTTATCCCATGAAAACCCTAAGAAAATTCAAGAAAAAGTTTGGATTTCTTACCTTGAAAAGTTTGTAAAACCTTAATCTTGAAGCTTGAAACTTAGTTAGGGTAATTTTGCAAGAATTTGGGCTTGAGAAAATTTTTGAGAATGAACTCCTATGGCTGTCGGTTTAAGGAGGAAGAAGAAATCGGTTGGTTTTGATGTTAAATGCGTTAATTCATTCTTATCTTTTTACATTTTTTTTAAAAAAGTGGTGAGTCGCCAAGTAATCAATTGGGTGACTAATGTGGTTAATTGTGATTGGGTCACCTTTCATAGCATGGTGGCCCAATAAGATTCCAATGGGTGTCCACTTGGTGGGCTCTAAAACTTTATACAGTATAATTTTTTACCACACAATATTTTTCTTATACTGTTGTCGTAAAATCGATGAAAAACATATTCTTAGACTGTAGAAGATATTCTACTTTGCCTTTGGTTTATTTTTGGAAGCCAAACATAGCATTTCTTATATTCGTGTTTTCACTAAGCAGTATAATTATACTGCATTGTACCTTTTTTTCATTATTCTAGGGTTTTGGTAGATTTTCTATCTTGTTTATACTTAATTATCCATCCATTTATATCACAATTCTACAATTAATTGTGATATAAAATTCATTTTATGGATATTATTTGTAAATTTTTAAGTATTTAAACTCACAAAATCTGTATTTGTTAAAATCTAACATCATAACAAATTTATAGTGGAACTTCCTATTAACACTGTATTCTATATTTTATCGTAATTTTTTTTTAGAAAAATACGATTTATGAGAGTAAATTTATTAATCAAATCCAATTAAATATTAGATTTTATTAATAAATTTTCCCTTGGTCATTACAATAATGACTACTCAAGAAACTCTCAGTTAAGCTACACAATAACACCTTAAGCATTCGAACCTAAAATCTCAGTATCTCCTTATGGATTGAGAAGAGGCTTGACATTGACTAGAACTACCATCCATTTTTCACCTAAAGCTTGTCAATGAATAAGACATTCATACGTGGATGCAAGGTAGTTTATATTTTAAACTTTATACTTATTTCATTTGAGTTCAAACACATCGTAAATGGATAATCACTGAATCATAGATTTCACAAGTTCAATATGTTGAAAAAAAACTAAGTTCAATCAATGATCACATGTTTTTGAAACAACATGACATAAGTTTAGCATTTAATAGAATTCCAACCAAAGCATTTAACTTTGATACCTTTACATATATCACATGAAATTCTCATCATAAACTTTTAGTTTGACCAGCCACTTTGGCTCTCTCATTCTCAAGCAAAAACATTCAAAGTCATTGATCTAATAGAATTAAAGGGAAAAACATCAAAAGTTCCCTACTCCTCAAAAGATTTCTGCAATGTGTATATTTACAGTCAAGGCTAATGTGGGTGGATCTAGCCTGCAAAATGTGATAAAATGATATTTATTAATTATTGTATAGGCAATAGAACATTGAATGTTAAATTCACTTTGATAAATGAAAAAGAAGGTACTTGTAATAGACTTGTTGTTGTGACTTGAATATTTAATTTTAGTGGCATTACATTATAGGAAAAAGAATATATGTATTGGTAAATGTTGGATCTCAATTGGCCCACGTAGAACGTTCAAATTGAACATTGATAACTGCCATCAACTGCACAGGACGCGTGGCAAATTTTTGGCAAAACTGTCGTTAATAGTGTAATGGCCACGGTAGTTTATTTAAATCATTTTTGGGTCCCTGGGCACACAGTTTTCTTTAACAAATATACACCATCTAGAGAGAGGATTGTTAGTGCTCAGAAAAAATCCAAAAACACAGCATGAAACATTGTCAGTGTCGAGCTGAATTTCCATAACACAAAGTAAATGGTTGGAGGTATAACTTGATCCCATATTTGCTTCTGTTTTATTGTTTTGGGTTGTTATAAATGTTAGAAACAACCTCACATTTTGGTATCCAAGCCCAAAATGCCTCTGCCTTGCATATGATGATGTGTTAGAATTACTCAGTTTTGCAAAGTTCACATAAAATTTTTTTGAGTGATTTCGAGTTAATTAATTTGAAGTTTTTAATCAAAACTAAGGTCAGAAATCATTGGGTAAGTGGATTTCTAACAATTTTGTGACTTAAGACGTTGAACTTGATGCTCGGAAGGTGAAAATTCTAGCGAGTCCAAAACTGGGTCGTTAAATGGCCAAAACGGGTCAACAGGACCCAATTTGGGTAAAGAAGACGACTTCAACAACATGTCGTTTGGCACTCTAGCCAGCCAAACTACATGTCGTTTGCTGGTGGAAGGCTTGCCCTTCTTAGTTCAAAACAACAAGTCGTTTTAAGGGGCAGATAATTCCAAAAAAAAAAAAGCAAAAATTTTTTTAAGGCACATTTTTCATATTTGTTTATTTTGGGATTTACATAAAAACCTTGTTTTGTGGTTTTTGTTTTGATATGCTAAAAATTATATGTTGTTTTGTATGTATAATTCATTTTCTATTATGCATGCAATGTTGCGTTAAATAATTTGAGCATATTGAAAGTAATTTGTTTATTAAGTGCTAAAATTGTTGTGCATAATTGATGTACTAATTTAATGTTATATGTATAATTTTGTGTTTTATTATACATATTATTGAGTTGTGACATTTAGCACAAATTTAGATTTTGTTCATAATTTTTATATTACCTATAGAATATGCAATTTTATATGAATAATCTAATGAACTAAATTAAATGTCTTAGTGATCCATATGATTTTGAATGATTAGAGCTTAGCCATAGCACCTCTAATTATGCAAAATTATATATTAATTGGTCAAGGATCACATTTAGTTTAAGGACATTTATTGTAATTAGTTATACTTAATATAATAAACTTTATCCCACAAGAATTTTTATTACATTGGTATGACTAATTAGGATAAAATATCAAATTGAATTTCCTAATTTACCCACAAGAATTAAAAAAGGGAAAATAATTTGATAGTTTTATCATACAGTCAAATGAATCTAATTAAATTAGAACTTTAGCCTACAAGCAAGTTTTATGTCACTAGATTCATGATTTTGTGCATGATTTACATTGGTAAAGCATGATTTATATATTTGTTAGTTTCAATATTTTGGATCATAAGCATGTTTGTTTTAATTATGCAGTCATACAACTTGTGAATTTCTCTAATGTTTAATGTGATAGCCCTGAACTGAAAGGGAATAACTATAACGTCTAGAAGGAGAGAATTCTTCTTCACTTGGAGTGGATGGATATTGATTACGTTATAAGGAAAGACGAGCCCGTAATCACTAAAATCGACACTCAGGATGAGATTGCATTTTATGAATGTTGGGAGGGATCTAATCGCCTTAGTGTCATGTTCATAAAGACCAAGATCTCTGCTGGCATATGTGGTTCCGTCGAACACTATGACGAGGTCTGGGCATTACTGAAGGCCATTGATGAGTACTTTGAAACTTCAGATAAGGCACTTGCTAGCACCCTAGTCATGAGGTTCTCATCCTTAAGGCTCACCAGTGTGAGAGGTGTACGTGAGCACATTATAGAGATGAGGGACATAACGACTCAACTTAAGAGTTTTGAGGTGGATATGTTTAAGTCTTTTCTAGTGCACTACATTTTGAACACCCTTCCAAAGCTATATGGGCCCTTTAAAATTTCTTATAACACACATAAAGGCAAATGGTCAATCAATGAACTGCTGGCCATGTGTACTCAAGAAGAAGGGCGGCTTATACTGGAAATGGGTGAAACTACACTGACAACGACCAAGGGAAAAAATCAGAATCAGGACTAGAATCAAGCCAAGGATAAGGGGAAAGGTAAAATACCTTCCAAAGCTGTCATTTGGAAAGAATCCAAGTGTTTCTTCTGTAAAAAGAAGAGACACATGAAGAAGGATTGTGGAAATTTTCAAAATTGGCTTGAAAAGAAAGGTAATCCAGTCTCACTTGTTTGTTATGAATCTAATATGGTTAATGTTGTTTATAACACATGATGGATTGATTCCGGATCTACAATCCATATTGTAAATATCTTATAGGGTATGCAAAACCTAAGGAAGCCAGTGGGAAATAAGCTAAGCATCTCTCCAGGAAACAAGATGCATTCACATGTGGAAGCCGTAGGAACATGCACCTTAGTTTTAGGTAATGGTTTTGCTTTAGAATTGGATAAGACATTTTATGTTCCAAACTTTTCTAAGAACTTAATTTCTATATCAAGACTTGTACCTTTGGGATATTCCTTTACCTTTTTAGAAAATTCCTTCAGTTTATTTTATAAATCTGATCTTGTTGGGAATGGTATTTTGTCTGATGGTCTTTTCACAATTAATTTGCAAAATGAACCAACTTATACTGTTATGCATGTTCAATCTGGCACAAAGTGCTGTGTTATAACTGAGGATTCCTCTATATTGTGCCATCAGAGATTAGGACATATCTTCATTGAAAGAATCAAAAGGTTAGTAAATGACGAAATATTTAGTACTTTGGATTTTATTAACTTCAAGACTTGTGCGGGTTGCATTAAGGGAAAGCTGACCAACAAGTATAAGAAAGGTGCCAAAAGGAGTTTAAAAATATTAGAAATCATACATTCAGATATTTGTAGTCTAGACATTGACTCATATGGTCTGAAATATTTCATCGCTTTCATAGATGATTACTCGCGGTACATGTATCTCTACTTGCTTCATACAAAGGATGAAGCATTGGATGCCTTTAAGATTTTTAAAGCTGAAGTAGAGAAACCATACAAAAAGTAAATTAAGATCGTGAGGACAGATAAAGGTAGAGAATACTGTAGTAGATACACTGAGAATGGACAAGCTCAAGGTCCATTTACGAAGTTTCTTCAAGAGCATGGAACAGTTGCCCAATACACCATGCCTAGTTCCCCAGATCAGAATGGTGTAGCAGAGAGAAGAAACTGAATATTAATGGACATGGTGCAGAGTATGTAGAGTAACTCTAATCTTCCTAAATCCTTATGGACTGAAGCTCTTGAGTTGGTTGTGTATATATTAAACCGAGTTCCAACTAAGGCTGTCCCAAAGACTCCATTTGAGTTATGGAAAGGTTGGAAACCGAGTTTGCGACATATATGCATTTTAGGGATGTCCGTCTAAAGTAAGAGTGTATAACACACAAGAGAAGAAGCTAGATCCGAGGACCATTGGCGGGTATTTTGTTGGATATGCCAAGAGATCCAAAGGATATAGATTATACTGTCTAACTCACACCACTAGATTTCAAGGAATGCCAAGTTTCTTGAGAATAACTTGATTAGTGGGAGCTATCTATTTTGGAACATAGTTTCTGAAAAAGATCATACTAAAGCTCAACCATCTACATCAAGTGATAGGTTGATTATTGTTCATAACACTCCTATAGTTCAGCCGAGTGTTATGCAACTGATTGTTGAAGTTCCATAAATGGCTGATAATAATCTAAAAGGTCCAGTTGCTTAAGAACCATTGAAAACAGTTAAGCAACAAGTTGAACAACATATTCCTCAAGAAAATGTCGGATCAACATTAAGAAGATCTACTAGAGAGAGGAAATCGACAATTTCTAGTGATTATGTTGTGTATCTACAAGAATCGGACTATAATATTGGAGCCGAAAATAATCCTAAAACGTTTTCACAAGCCATGCGTTGCTAAGAATCAAAACTTTGGTACGATGCTATGAAGGATGAGATGGATTCTATGGCATTCAATGGAGTCTAAGATCTTGTCGAGTTGCCTGATGGTGCAAAGGCTATAGGATGTAAATGGGTCTATAAAACAAAGAAAGACTCATTGGGCAACATCAAAAGATATAAGGCAAGACTTGTCGCCAAAGGGTTTACTCAAAAAGAAAGAAATGACTACAAGGAGACCTCTTCTCCTGTATCTAAAAAGGATTCTCTTCGCATCATCTTGGCACTCGTTGCTCATTTTGACTTAGAGCTACAACAAATGGATGTGAAAACAGCATTTCTTAATAGTGAACTAGAGGAAGAGGTTTATATGAAACAACCAGAATGATTCTCCTCTGGTAATGGTGAGCAATTAGTGTGTAAGCTTAAGAAATCCATAAATGGGTTGAAACAAGCCTCCAGTCAATGGTGTTTGAAATTCCATGACGTCATCTCTTCATTCGGATTCGTAAAGGACATCATTGATCAATGCATATAACAGAAGGTCAGTAGGAGTAAAATTTGTTTCCTTGTCCTGTATGTGGATGACATTCTACTTGCAACCAATGACAAGGGTATGCTACATGAGGTGAAACAATTTCTCTCTAAAAACTTTGACATGAAGGATATGGGTAATGCATCCTTCATTACAGGCATTATGATACATAGAGACAGATATAAGGGATTTTGGGTCTGTCTCAAGAGACCTATATCAACAAAGTTTTAGAGAGATTTTGGATGAAGGGTTGTTCTCTAAGTATAGCTGCCATTATGAAAGGCGATAGATTCAATTTGAATTAGTGCCCTAAAAATGACCTTAAAAGAGAACATATGCGCAACATTCCATATGTTTTAGTTGTTGGAAGCCTTATGTATGCTCAGGTTTGCACAAGACCTGACATTGCATTTGCTGTAGGAATGTTAAGCAGATATCAGAGTAATCTAGGATCATAACACTAGAAGGCTGCAAAGAAAGTGATGAGATACCTGCAAGGAGCCAAGGACTATATGCTTATGTACAGAAGGACTGATAATTTAGAAGTCATTGGCTACTCTGACTTTGCTGGCTGCATTGATTCACAGAAATTAACTTCTGGATACATTTTCATGCTAGCTGGTGGAACTGTCTCATGGAGAAGTGCCAAGCAAACTTTGACTACTACTTCCACTATGGAGGCCAAGTTCGTGTCTTATTTTGAGGCTACTTCACATGGTGTATGGATCAAGAGTTTCATTTATGGGCTTAAGATTATGGATTCTATCTCTAGGCCATTGAGAATATTTTGTGACAATTCAGTCGCTATTTTTATGGCTAAAAACAATAAGAGTGGTAGTCGAAGCAAAAATAATGACATTAAGTATCTAGCCATAAGGGAACGTGTTAAGGATAAAGTAGTGGTCATTGAGCACATTAGCACTGAATTAATGATTGCCGATCCCTTAACTAAAGGCATGTCACCAGTGAAATTTAGGGATCATGTAGACAGGATGGGACTTGGTTCCCTTACGTAATTTCGTTGTACTTTGTAATGAAACTCTGTATTATGATATTTTCTCATTTCAACTTCAATTAAGTGCACAAATTTATTTCTAAGAAATATCACTAAAGTTTGGACTTAGAATAAACATAGGGTTTGTTTATTAAGTTGCATAGGCAAATCTTAAGAGACAAGATATATTGTAATACATGGAAGATAATACTCGTGATTTAGAGGACCTATCGCCATGATTCATGTATTTTGTTTCTTATTGTAATAGTTGATGGAATGCATGGGCCAAGTGGGAGAATGTTGGATCGCAATTGGCCCACATGGAATGTTCAAATTGAACGTTGATAACTGCCATCAACTGCACAGGACGCGTGGCAAATTTTCGACAAAACTGCCATTAACCGTGTGATGGCCACAGTTGTTTACTTAAATCATTTTTGGGTCTTTAGGCACACAGTTTTCTTTGACAAATACACACCATCTAGAGAGAGGATTGTTAGCGCTCAAAAAAAATCCAAAAACGCATCGTGAAACAATGTTGATGTCGGGTCGAATTTGCATAGCACAAAGTCAATGGCTGGAGGGATGACTTGGTCCTATGTTTGTTTCCGTTTTATTGTTTTGGGTTGTTATAAATGTTAGAAACAACCTCACAGTAAAGACATAAAAACTCAAAACTTCAAGTATGACATCCCTAACAGAATTGTGTAAACCTGTCACCTGTGTTGTATTCTACTTCCTTGTATCTCATTCCTTAGTTACTGAATTTAGAATTAAAAAGAAACTCAGAAAACAAATTGGTAAATTTCAAATCAATTTAATCGTATAAATGAACTATTGTAGAACATTCGGTTCAAAATTTGGAAGTAGAAAAGCCTATATATACATATAATGAACAAGCGCAAACTTTCCAAATTTCTTTCCTTTTTATGCAGCACACTGAAACTTACGCATCAAAATTCTATCTAATAAATGTAGTTTAGCATTTTAGTCTGAGAACTACAACAACATTAGGAACTTAGTTATTCGACGATAATGGAAGATGAGAGCCGCATCAAATATGCCGACAATGCAGACACAATAACTGAGCCGGTGTGCAGTATCTAAAATTGTTACTTTTCTAAGCTTAACTCGTCAATAAGACAATAACAGACACAATAACTGCCTAAATTTACCATCATCATCATCACAAGCTTAACTCGTCAAAATCATCTTCCTTCACGGTGCTCTTTCCAGCTATACTCAACTTAACCTATAACAATATTATGGGAAACTGAAACTATTTTGTTCAGAGTTATGGGAAACTGAAACTAAAAACAGAAACAAAACTTGCAATTCAAACACAAAAAAGTCCAGCGGCTAAAATTAATTACAAAAAGGAATTCAAGATTACATTGGACCGGTGAATATCTGATTTGAAGTGTGAGCGCTGATCTTAGAGGGACTCGAACTCGGCTTTGCAGATGTTGAAGAACACTGGCGGAATAAGAGTGTTTTTCTAAAAAAATTTGAGAGAGAGAAAGGGACTGAGGAATAAGAGAGCATACAAGAGAGGGAAAAAACAGATCTGTGGTGAAGAGCCTGGAGGGGAA
>CAMOHE010022746.1:0-16057 GCA_946598075.1 Artocarpus hirsutus
TTCATAATAATATCAATATTAAATTATATAAATACTATTATATTAATTATAAATATAAAATATAACTAAATATGTTTAATATTTTTTATAGCAATATTTTTATTTAATGTTAATATTAATATAAATAATAATATATTATTAAAAATTATATTTTTATTATTATTTATATTCATATCAATATATTATATATTATAGACAATATTTTAATATTAGTATATTGTTAAATAATAATTCTATGATTATTGTAAATTAATATTTTTATATAATACAAAGAAAGTTTTATATTAATATAAAATAATAATTATTTAATAATAATAATAATAATAACATCAATATTCATAGTAATATTAATGTTAATTATATATAATATTATTTTATTATTTATAGTAATATTGTTATTTAATATTAATACTAATATATTAATTGATACATTTAATGTTAATACTGTAAATTATTTTGTCAATTATACAATATTCATATATACAATCAAACACAATAATGTATTATTTTTAGAAATCTAATAAAAAATTCCTATGTACAATCAAACATGATAATCATGATTCTTGAAAATTATATTCCATACAATTATTTTCCTGGGAATATGATTCATACTGATTACTACATACTAAATGCCCTCTATATGGTTTAAACAGCAGTTTTAAACTGACATTTGAAACGTAAAAACTTAAAACAAGAATAAAATATCACATCAAGTTTAAAACGAGAATTGTATTTAGAAAAGTATAGCTTATGAAAGATAAATCAAAATGAGAATAGCTTTTACTATAAAAAAAAATGGTTCAAACCGTACGAATTTGAGTAGGAGGCAAAGTTTGGATTTTATATGTTTTGACCGTTTTAAAATCACATAGTTTGAACTGACCTTAGTTATTACTTTTTTAAACGTCAATTCAAACCGCCTTTATGGTTTGAATTGCCTTAAACGGTTTTGAACCTACGTACCAAATAATCTATTAATTACTCTTCAACCTTGTAATCACTAAATTACCCTTCTGCTTTTTACTTACCCCCAACAATTTGTTTAAGGCTTGTTCTTTATACGAGGGTTCACGAATTAAAGATCAGTTCACAATCCAATTCGTTATAATTTCCAATTGAGAAAAAGTTAATCCGTGAATCACTGATACAATATTGTTCTTGTGTTAAGTTGGAGGTCAAAAAACTCTATATTAAAAGTCAAGCACGGTAGAGTAAGAAAATTTTGTACTATCATAAATGCTATTAATTTTTAAGGCATAAATTTTATTAATTGAGTGGCCAAATTTATGAGGAATTATTAGATTTATGTTATTAAAATAAGTCATATTTTAGACCATTTTAAAAGCATTGGATGAGGCTCTATCATTAGTGGACCAACTTATATTTTTGTCAAAAAGAGAATTCTTAAGATGGAGAAAGTAATTTTGTTCTATTGGTAGGAACGTGGATATTATAGCCCATCAAATTAGCTTTTTAATGATTTGATCTACAATTGAAAGTAATTTTGTATTGCGTGTAGCAAATTTTTAACTTTGACAATCACTGATCAGACCATTAAAATCTTAATCCAATAGTTAAAACATCATGCTCCATTCTTGAAGCAAAATTGTATTCTCCACTATACGAATTCCCTAAATTGTTAACAACAAAATGAAGAATATCAAATCCAAGCAATATATTTTGAATGAACACTAATGAAATGGCATAAGATAGAATGGGACAAGATTTGAATTTGAAAGGGTATGAATTTGATCTTGTATTATATCAAAAAAATTAAACAATATATTTTAAATATTTGAAACTAAAAATATTGGTTTGAAAACTATAGCATACAAGAGCTTTATATTGTAACAACTTTTTGCTTTTTATTGTAGCTGTTGAGAGTTTTACACTATTTGTTAGTTGGAACCAACCAAGATGCCAAACAGCTTATTACACTTATAGTAGGTAGGCCTAAAGTTTGATCATAGAAAGTTAGGACACGCAGTGCCATTGGAAAACAATTCTATGAGTTAAGTGGGTCCTATATTCAGTCATATAAAGTGATTAGATATTGGGGCCACACTTTAAAAGATTGTGGTTTTTTGAGTTCTTAAAACGTGACAAAAAATATTGATCTGTTAGTTTGTATAGAAACATTTGCTATAAAATTTGCTGTTTATATATGGTATTAATTTTGTAAATTAAAATGTGTTATGATAGGTTATTGTTTTGTGGCCTGTGGCAGTCTTCAAATTTGAATACGCCTCCCTCTAGTTTAAACCATACAAGGGATAGAAAAACAGTCGAACTCTGGAAGAGGGGGGTTGGGGGGGCCGGGGCGGGGCGCGGGCTTGGGGGAAAAAAAGCTAATTAAGATAATTGGAACAAAGACAATGTTGTATATTTTTATACATAAGGTGTTTAGAAAGTATGGTTACAATAGAAACTTTTGAATAGAAAACTATAACATGTGAAAATATTACAACATAACAACAAAAAATTTTAGTTAGACAAAATTAGTTCTAACTAAAACTATGGATAAATTAAAGTGTAAAGTTTTATTTGGACAGAGTAAAATCATGCACAATAGGAGCCAAAATATCCTCCTAAGATATCGTTAGACGAGCTAGCATCTTTTTTTCTTTTTTAACTTGTTAAGTTTTTATGCTAGCAATGCTAGGTCTACACAAGCCCTTGCACCAAAAAGGGGAAAAAAAAAAGTCTACTTAGAAAGCACGAAACTGCGAGGATAAAAGGGGGCAATATTTTCTGAAATCCACGATTTCTTGTCCTATCAGAAACTAGGAACAGTTTGAAAGTTTTCACTTGGAAAACCAATGACTTAAAAATAGAATCAATTTCCCTTCCTAAAACCATTTGTAGCGTGAATACATCTAGAGTTAGCCTACATAATGGGAAGGGGGACTAGGAGGTCTTGGTTCAAAACCTGAAAGGGGACATTGCTTATATAATAATAATAATAATAATAATTATTATTATTATAATGATGATGATAACCATATGTAGTGTGGCTTCTATATATTGAGGAAATTAGGGGTGTATATCGTCTGGGTTGAATGGATTTATGAGATTTTGTAACCCACCTAATTAAAGTTTGGGTGGGTTAATTTTAAATCTAATCCACCAAATGAACCTAAACTTTAAAAGTAACCAACTCAATTAAAGTTCGGGTGGATTAAGTGGATTGATCGGATTAAGAATTATAATGAAGAAAAAAAATTCAAACTAATAATTTACTATAATAAGAAATATATAACAAAAAAACTAAAATTCATTACATATTGAATGTCTAATAAAGCTCAAATATATAAGTCACACTTAACAACAAAATATAATAAAAACTAAGCAAACAAATACTTAAGGGCTGATGATACCGGTGAGAAGAAGACCAGGTGAAAGAGAGGTGTAGATGTAGAAGTTGGCAGTGATAGAACGAAATGAGAGAAGGCTTTTTTGTACTTTAAAGTGAAGAAATAGATACTTCGGTATGGTTGTGAACAAAACACAAACGAGGTATACTGGAATGGAAAGTAGTGAAGTTTTTTTTTTTTAATTCTTTTTAAGGGATTATGTAGTGTAGTGTGTATTAGAAACTAGAAACTAGAAAGTAAAAAAGTAAAAAGTCTAGAACCAAAGAGAAGAAGTCTTTATAAATTATATTAATTTTTGAAGAAAATAATTTTTTTTTCAAGTGTAAGATTATTTTGAAATTACAATATTAAATATATAATAAATCTTATATATATATATATATATACACACATTGGGTGAGTTCGGATTCTCTTAGATTTTGAAAAACTCAACTCAAACTCACCCAATAAAAAATCGGATTGGGTGGAATAATAGAAATTCTTGTTATTTAGATTATCATGGATTTCATTAGGTGGGTTATATTAAATTCGTCGGATTGCAAATTTTTTATTCAACTCTAGAGGAAATCCTTTCCTTGTGAGGAATTTCTAGGTCATTGTGTGCATCTTGTTGTTCGTAGAAGAGAGAGAAAAGGAGGAAGTTTGTTGTATTTTTGAAAGTTCATTAGTGATCGAAGCACAAAACTAGGGAATGTAGGCTTGATTTCAATCATACCATTCTAAATCTTTGTTTATTGTCCTTTTTTTTTTTGGTTATCTTCTAATTAAATCTTACTCTAAGTATTTGATTGAGCTTGAAGTTGACAAATTTCATAGTCAACAGGTTTAAACCAATCCCGTCTTCTTTTTAAATTCAATCCCGTTAATTTTGCATTTGTGTCTTATAAAATCTCTTTGTTTTGTAATATTTATTGCTCATATTAAATAATGTAATCTTTTTTGAAAAAATGATAATGCTGTAAATTAATCATATGATACATAATTTATTGCACCTCCCTCTTCTTTCCAACGTCCCCAATCCCCTTACTTCAAATCCTTATTTATATGACACCTATAGAGAAAAACCTTAAAAGCCTTGTAACTTGTTTAATGATCTTTTTGACAGAGCTTTTACTTGTGTTTTTAGTTTGTAGAAGAAGATAATTAAAAGGTGTGACTTTCTTTTTTAAACAGCTAAAAGATGTGACTTTTCGTGAATGTTTAGAGCAAATATTTCTAAAAGAACTTAAATGAGAACATGGTTTTAAAATTTTTAAATTAGTAACTTTTTAAAGTGCCAAAAACACTTTTGTTACCATTTCATGTCGGACAAGTGAGACTTGATTATTAAAACGTCATCTTTTTCTATTTACATTTAAACAATTCCATCGTTTATCTCATGGGTTATAAATTTATATATTAGTTTCCTTCCACGTTAATTTGCAGATTCAAAGACAAAATTATTGGCCGTGAAAGTGATTTGCATGGAATAAACTAGTTTTTATTTCAAAGAACCTATTGGGTTAATGTTACACTAATTGACATTATTTCAAAGGACATGCTTTAGGGATTTGCTTCATAAATTATTTAAGGATATTTTCATCTTTTTTATTTCCTGTTTTATAAAAATTGAAAGAGTACTTTTATAATTTCTAAAATATAGAGTTAAATTAAAACTAAAAAATGCATAACACTCCAAAAAATTATCAGCTTTCTGATTAAATTTCAAAAATTTTGAAGTATGTTTATCTTTAAATATAATTCAGTGACTCAAGATAGAAATACTTTGAATTAGGGAAATATATATTTTTTTTTTCAAGAAGCCTACATGACGTTATATTCAAATATTGTGTTGCAATTTAAAAAGATTTTTTGTTGGAAAGATTACATCATTACCCTTAAAACAAAGATCACATTATTCAAGTTTTATATAAAATTTTTTAATTTAACAACACAATTAGGAAAATCCATTGTAATGTCCTGAATTTACATTAATCATAATTAGTATGCAAATTGATAAATTAGTGTATCTAATTGAATTTTTATCTTGAATTAGTCACTTTTGTAATATTTTGTTTTATAACTCAGTGCAGTCTTGTTTATTTCGTTTTGTTTTATTAAATTTTATTTTAATTAATTCTCAGCAATCATTGAATTGTTTTAAATGAAATTCCGATATGCTATTTTATTACTTAAAACAGTTTTTGATTAGATTTTGCTTTTTCCCCTTAGATTCATTTATTTAGAATTAAGCCCAGCAAATGCCTAAATTCCCAACAAGTCCCCACTGTCTTGTTCAAACCAGAATCGCGTGAAGTCTCCAGATCTGGAAACTCATATTTCCGAAGCTAGCAAACCACCTATGGTTTTGAGCCAAACTATCCTTGGAGTTTCTGAATAATGTCAGACATAATTGAGAACCTTACCACTTTTCTCTCTCTTTCTTTCACGTCTTCCTCTCTATTTTTTTCTCTCTCATTCTGCTTCCAAAAAATCATAACCAAAACCTCCATTTCAAGCAAAAGAGAAGCAGAATTCTCTAACACCAAACATCAATTTTCAACAAGCTGGGGTTAGGTTACTTGAAAATCATTTTATCCTTTGATTTTAAGGCTTATTTTCAGATTAATAATATGAGAAGTCGTGTTCATAAGTCTGGGAGTTTATTTCCTATTGTACAGTCTTGTCTTTGAAGAAATTTGTTGTGAGTTGTGTTTGCATGTTATGATTAGAGGCTACGTGAACACAAACTATGTTTTATTGGAGATAGTACAATGATTAAAAGTAAGATTCAAGTTTTTGTTTGAGCCAAAAACAAATTAAAATCATTTTTACATTCATTTTACTTATTTTTCAAAATAATGATGAAAAATGCTTGAAAACGATGAAAACAAGTCACATGCATGCAAAACTGAGCGTATCTGATCCACAAACATGTTTTGAATACATTGGAAGTGATTTTGAAGTGTTTAAGTTCGGATTGGATTTGAATGCTCAAAACAGAGCATCCTGATCACAAAGACGTGGTGGACTGTGCAACCATGAGACATGCAGGTAGTGTCGATCGCACTATACCAAAATGCTCAATTTTTGACCACCTGAACCCCTCTTATCTAAATTGGATTCTGAGTGTGTTTTCACTTGTCTTTTGATCAAGAATCATTATGTAAATATTTTAAAAGAGAAATTAATTATCTTATATATAAAAGTGAGTTTTATATCTTAAAAGCACATTAAGGTACCATGACAATGCATATAAATGTATTATGTCTTTTCATATTAATAAGTTGAGTCTACGCCTAAGATTGTTCATTGTCCCTTAGAGCTAACATGTGGTGAAATGAGATTATGATGTGGGTTGGTCGGTACTAGTGATCGAGGTAGGACTTTATACTTTTGCCTTGGTAGCTGTGTTTTTAGACATTAAAGATAATACAAAAGGATAAAAGGTTTATATTTTTTTAATGGGGAAAATTTAATGTGAAAGGATAAGATGCTTATATTTTTTAATTGGAAAATTTTCATTTAGTTAGAGCCAATAATTTTAGACGCGGTACGATAACATGATATAAATACGACATGAGATAAACGGGTTTAGACCACACGTTTATTAATAGGACCATAAATGGGTTGGCACAAATAACACGAAAGTAAACGAGCTAGATTCATGCCAACATACTTTAACATGTTTAATTAAACAAGCCGTAAACGTGCCGACATGACACAACATGAACCCGCCCATTTATAACACATATAGACCAAAAAATAGAAATATTTAAATTTTAAATAAAAATATATATAACACCTAATCCCACCATTAACCCTAGGGCTAGTCGTGTTTGAGTTCAAATATTTTGGGTTTTTGTTAATTTTTTTCTTTTTTTCTTTTTTAATTTTTAGTTAACTGGGCCATAAACGTGTCATACACATGTTTTTGTCACGTCAAACCATCACGGTCTATTTAATAATCATGTTAATCATATTGTGTTGTGTTAAACGTTTCACATGCGGTTCATGTTCATGTTTAAGTTTCCAGTACATTTATAAATTATGTCGTGTTTGTATTCAGGCTAATCATGTTGTGCTATAATCATATTGGCCCAAACACGATACGCGAACATGAATTGTTAGCCCTAATTTTAGTAGTTGTGTTATATCAGAATATAAGTTTGGTACCTTCTGTTTTAGAAAATTTTATGCCGATATCTCGATTTTTTAAAAAATCTTTTTTTAATACCTTAGAACCCTTTTTTGGGATATAAAAAGACAAAATTACCCCCTTTTTTTTATAAAATATAATCAAGTGACCGAAATTTTGAGTAAAAAAATTTAAAACTTATTATGCCTGCAACCAAATTATTACGTTTGGGTATTTGGGAGTTTGGTTACAGGCATAACAATTTTTAAATTTTTTTACCCAAAATTTCGGTCAATTGATTATATTTTATAAAAAAGGGTAATTTTGACTTTTAGTGTCCTAAAAAAGGGTTCTGAGATACTAAAAAAAGATTTTCTAAAAAGTCGAGGTATCGGCATAAAATTTTCTAAAACGAAAGGTACCAAACTCATATTTCGATATAATACAGGATACTAAAATAAAATTTTCCCTTTTTAATAACAATGGTTATATATAAAAGTAGAAAATTGTTTATGTTAGGATTTCTAAACATCATGAGAACTTTCTGTATCGTGTTTAAAGGAGTTTTTTAAAACGATGAGAATGGATTTGTCTAAATGTTTATTGTTGTGGTGACTCAAGTGAACGTATGTGTTTTTGGAAATTCTATCAATATTGACCCTTTGAGACTACCTCAAGTGAGTGGGTGCATGAACGTGTGATCCAGGGTTTGGATTTGGGTTGTTTTTGTTTCTTCATAATATAGCCGTGACGTATCAAAAAAAAAAAAAAAATGGTGCAACTTGATCTCTACTTGCATTGTGTTGGTTTAATTTGACTTTTGAAGATAAGTTGGTGTAGTTTCATCTTCAAATTTTACCAACATATTATGGTCCTTTATTGTTCAGCCACCTAACGGTTTAACTTGCCTAGTTAGCTTTATAGAGAGTTGCTTCATACACTAATTCACATAATTACCATAAAAAACCAAAGTAGAACAGCTTGAAAAGTAAATACCTTCGCTTAAAAAGGAGATATATTAGTCGAATCAAATTATATACTTCCTTTAGGGTTCTATTTCTTGTGGAGACCATAAAGAGTATGTTTTAGTAAAAGGGTCATATTTGACATTTCAACCCTAATAAAATTTTTTTTCACGTAAAACCCTAATGAATACTGATATAACGAATTACATTTATTCCTAAAAAAAGGGAATAAAAACGATGAGTAAAGCCGTCACAAAAACTTGAGTACTACTCTTTCAAACCTCGGCCATTTGCCAAGCTATCCATTTTATTTGTTTATTTATTCATAAATGGTTGTCCGTTTAATAATAAAATGATAGGGCTACATTTATGTGTTTTGGCCAAAATACTCCTTGGATAATGCCCTGCAGGTTGTATCCTTTTCCTTTTTGGATAATTGACTGCAGGTTGTATATAATTGCCACAATTTCCACATATGCTTGTATTTTAGCATTGTCTTAAACTTATGACAAAATTAATATCTTAAAGACGTCCTAATTTAGGTGATGATTTTCTTCATTAATTATTTTCATATCTTATATATCATTAAGTATGTTAAGGTTCACAGACTATTGTTTATACATTCAAGTTGAAATTATATAATCATGGTGTTTCTTATAAAAATAAGTCTAGCTGACTAGTAATAGAAATTGCTAACAAAATCAAAAGGCATTTAATTCTGAAACAGAAATTTAACTATTAAGAATTGTCTGGTTGTAATAAATAAAATATAAAGCACTCCTATATATAATCCCATAGATTTTATCTTCAAAAATTAATAGTGGGTCACACTCTAATAGATCTCACTACTTATTAGATTTTTTGTGAGTGGAAGTTTTTTAACATAAACATAAGTTTTTGCATGACTTTTATAAATTTGTTACAAGTTTAAAAGTCTATGTTAAAAGTACTTTTTTTGAGAAGTATCTATTCATTTTTTTGCGTTGATTAGAAACCTTTTTAAAAAGTCAAAGTATTTATGTAAAATCATCAAAATACTTCTACAAACAGTTTTTAAACCTAGAAAATCAAAAGCAGTTTTTAAGAGTTCTTCTTAAGCAACTGCATAGCGCTAGTCAATTGCTTGTATTCAACGTAAACAATCTCACCTAATAGTTCACAATGCAACAACTAATCTGACTTTTAGTGACTAAACTTATGCAACCATCGAAAAATAAATCATCAATGTGGTCGTGGGAATTCACCTTTTCACTTCTTTTATCTTTTTAGTCTGTATATATGTTATGACGTTTAGACTTGGTGACCTATCAAGAAGAATATCTATAGTGACATATGGCTGACTTTGACGTGATTAAAATTGGTCAAAACCTTAAATATTATTTGATCCAATCCCACTATATCTTATCATCATATTAGGATTCTTTTCATAATCATGCAACATTTTTAGCTGCTTCCAATGGTTTTTTTTCCTTCTTGGGGCTAATTAATTTTTTTTTTCAATACTTCTTTTTAACGAATATGTATGTTTATGTATATGTAACGAATTAATATATACTTGTGCACCAAGTTCAAATTTTTGTGCTATTTGACGAAATTGATCAAGTACCTTACCCGTGTCGTTATATGTAATAATGTGGGTGTAAATCGGAGTTAATGGTTTTATTCTGGAAGTATACGTATCTTTGCGTGTATGTTTTTGTTTTTGTTTTGCTTTCTTCTTCTTTTTGTTTTTTTGTTCGTTGGGGGGGGGGACCCGATTTATTTTTTTTGTTTGTTTATTTTTTATTTTATTTTATTTTATTTTTTGTTTTTCTGCTGCTAAAAAGTACATGTGTGTGTTCAACCATGGAACATGTGGAGGACCGTGTAAGAACTAAATTAACAAAAACACATAAACTACGACAAATTAAGTCCACATAGATTTGCATGTGTATAAATTATTCTTATAATATGGTATAGTTTCATTAGTCCCAACAACTTAAAAGGGGGACAAAACAAAAACAAAGGAAATCACAAATTACAAAACAACATATATAACGAAATGGACAATATATTAATGTCCGTATGAAGTCAGAAAGGTGTTGGCGAGTTGGGCATTAATCTGCATAAATTTAAAGCAAACTGTTAGTTAAAGACAAACTTAACAAACAAACTTAATTTGGTTAGTCAATTTTTTTTTTCAGAAGCAAAAAAATATATAGATTTCAGAAGATAAAATAAATCAAATATAGATCAAATTAATAATAACGTACTCTAGAATATCTTTCCAGTAGGATTCATTTGTTTGATCATGATCATCCATGAGTTTATCCCAAGCCTCAAAAATAATGGGAGACCTAGGTTCACTAGTACTCTTGTTTTCCATTTGGTAAGAACTAGTCCCTGCATATGGCTCTGAAGCCAGTGCTGGAAGTGGATCAATATAATTTCTAATCTGTTGCTCAGCTGAATTACTGATGATCATGCCCTTATTGCCCGAGTTTGGATTATCGATATCCTTAGAGTCATTTAAACTATGATTCTTAGGAAAAAAACTCATGCTTTGCATGTCATGTTTAACTTGGGCTTGAAATGGATTAAAGTTTTGAGGGGCACTCAAGATATTAGCGCAATTTTGAATGTTTGGAACAGCATTTAAATTAGTAGTACCGTTCATAAGCTGGAGGAGGTTTTGGAATAGCTGAAATTTGACCAATTGATCAGCTACTTCTGTGTGTAACTTTAGGGCATTTTTCCAAGGAATATTATTATTACTACTATTTAGGTTGTTCATCATATTCATAAGATGTGGTGAACAAAGAAGCTGAGAAAGGTTCAGAAGGTGATTCAGATCAGTCCTTGCTTTGTGAGTGTTTGGATCAATGCCCAGTTGGATAAGCTTCTTCCTAAGATAGGTGTTCCAATAGTTCTTGATCTCATTATCTGTTCTTCCAGGAAGATGGCTTGCAATCTTTGACCACCTGCAAAGATGTTGTATCATCATTTACCAACAAAAAAAAAAAAAAGCTGTATCATTAAAATGAAAATCTATCAAATCTGAATTGTTAAAATTAATTAGGATCTGACTTTATTATCTAATCCATTTTCACGTCTAGTTTGAAATTGACTTTGTTTAAAGTTTCTAGTGACAAATTCTCACAATCTCTTCCAAGAAAAAAAATTGACCACTTTCATAAGCATGCATATTATTGAAGTAAGAAATTCTTGGAAAATTCCTCCAAGAATTAGGAATTGGCATAAATATTAATTAGAGTACTTCTGAATAAACAATATTTTTAAAAGGAGAATAACTTTTTTTTTTTTAGAAAAATAATTAAACAAAAAAAATTGACTCACTTGTTTCCAAGAAGAGAATGAAGATTGATGATGATTCTCTCTTCCTCTTCAGAGAATTTCCCTCTCTTAATATCAGGTCTGAGGTAATTTGTCCATCTTAATCTGCAACTTTTTCCACATCTATTTAACCCTGCAAGCTTGGGGAGAGATCTCCAACATCCATGGCCATTATTGGTGATATAATCAATGAGCTTCTTGTCTTCCTCAGGAGTCCATGGCCCTTTCTTCAAGCTAGAAGTCTCATCACAACAAGGGGACCTTCCCATTATTATTATTATTACTATGCCAAACTAAAGACAAACAATATTTTCAGATAAAACCAGAATTTGAGATTTGTATTCCAAAGTTACTTGCAAAGACAAATGTTGCGTTTTATAAGTGCATGGGAGAGACACAGTTCAAAACGATAAGATCATAGTCATTTTTAATTTATTGATTGTGGAATTGATCTTTGTGAATAAGGAAAATGTATACCAATATCTTTGTGAATTAATTAAAATAAGGATTAATGAATAAGCTTATAATCTTACCAAATGAATGGCGTCAAAATCATATCGGGATTAGGTAGTGCAGGTGTCATTAATCTGCTCAAGTAAATGTGGTTGAATTTACGTGAAATTCATGTTCCGTTCAGAAGCCGTGAGTCTGATGTCTACTATTTTTTTATGAGGAAATAATTCTATCATTGACCATGCAAGTTTGCGTGAGATATAAGGTTATCTCCAGACCAAAAAGTAAAAACTAGCATAGTGAGGAAATATAAAAATAACTAATTGTTTGGACTTTTCATTGTTGTCTAAAATTTTTAGTTGCTATAATGTAGAGATTTTATTTAATACAATGCCAAGAAAAATAACCTAAAATATAAAGCTTTCATGTCATGCTAAAATAGTTTTAATTAAAATTGGTTTAAACTATATTCTAACGTTCCTAAACACCCTAAGTAGTGACATCGACGAAAAGTGAGGTACATATTTGTTTTGCAGAGGCATCATGTACCGTGCGTAGAACTTTTTTTTTTGGGGTAGGAAGAGTAGTGCATTTTGTTTTTCTTTTTTTTTTTTGTTTTTTTTTTCCTGTAATACTATCTCATGGAATGATATGCGTCATGTTTGTATGTGTGTGTGAGTGTGTGTATAATTATTCATATATTTTATATACATGTATATGTATTTGCTAAGTGTTCATATATTTTATGTACATTTTTCATGTGTTCAGATCTTACTTCTTCATATCGTAGAATTCCCAAGTCTCAACTATGTAAAATAAAAGGACGAACAAGTGCTCTACGTTAATAAAGATGGAAGAAAAACTAGTTTGATCTCTCCAACCCCAGGTCAAAAGATCCTCTGCTTATAAAATACTGAAAGTTGCATTAGCTAATGAAAACAACCATAGTACGTATGGTACTATAAACACACACATAAAAGAATAACATACATTCTACATCAAAAAAATAAGTTCTTCTGCCATCACTAGATGATCTTCAACTTACAAAATGAATTGTTGTCTTTACATATATGAAAGAGAGAGTGCAAGTTTTGATACTAGCTCCAATGGATGCCAATTGTCCTCTGTTGTTTATTTTTCTTGTTTTTCTTTTTGTTGTCCTCCCTTCTTCTATTTTTATTGCATCATCGGGTCCATTATTTTTAATTTTCCTATACTTAAATAGCATTTTGCAAATATATCCTTTCTTGAGTATTTTTCTTTCAACACTCTAATTATTATTTATCCAATGTGATTTTTATAATTAATTTTTGTACACTCAATTTTATTAATATATTTTGATTCATCGGTTTGCTGATGGTAATAGTGGTTTCAGACTATATTTGGGAGTAACGCTTTAAGATTGTTAGAAAATCTAAAAATGAAGACTTAAAACGCATATAAAATATGCTTTCTTTAAAATATTAGTTGCCTCCCTCTCGATTGAGATTGTTTGCAAAATTTCTTATGCAAATCGCTTTCTAGATATGACAAGTATTTTAAAATGATCTCATACCAAGCAAAAAATAATAATAACAAAACTTAATATGCATGCACATAGCAGGCAATTTCGATTAGTATGATAAAAAATGTCAAGCTAAAATTCTAAAGCAAGAAAAAAGCTTACGTTATTTTTTTTTTTCATTTTTTTTTATTATGGTTCTAAGAGCTAATTGGGGTATCGCCTCATGTAAGACATCATATACGTGGTCATTAACAATATATATAATATAAATTAATTAAGCTACTCTCCTATCCATTATCATCCGAATGTAGATCGTAATTCCTTTAAAAAAATAAAAATAAAATAAAAAAATAGTATACCATTGTCGGCACATGCCTCATCAAAGAGGTAATCAGTTTTGTCATTTTTCTTATTAATTTCACATAATCTTATACATTAATCTGATGATCTCAAAATTAATTTTGTTCCAAAACATGCATGTAACACGCCTTTCAATATTTTTCTATTTTTGTCAATATTCTTCGACGGTAATACTAAATCATGATGCACATGGTTGATCACCCACCAAACGTTGTCTCTTCTATTTCTTGGACTGAAGCCAAATACTACTGCGCCTCATAGATTTTAATTAAATTATAAATGCTTTCAGGTTTGAATTTTGTTGGAATTTTATACCCTTATGAATGACAAACAGTAAAATTCTACGCACAGCAGAATTTGAAACTATATAACTCATTAAAAACTCACGAGCATATGAATATTAATAATATATAATATAAGGTTTAATGCCTACAAATTTATAAATATTAGTTTTTTTTAATAATAATGACGTAAATTTATATCATTTACGTCCCTTCTATAAAGGGTTTGAAAACATTTCTTTTACTGTTAGTTTAACAATAAAAGAAATTTAGAAAAAGAAAAGGAATGGGTTGTAAATGATTCTTCCTAAATATTTTGTCCGTAGCCATTCCTTTTTTTTTTTATTATTATTATTTTTTTTTTATAGTAGTAGAGAAAACATGTTTAAATTACTATGAATCCCTTCTTTTAACTATATGTGGCAGGTGGACTATTTAAATCTAGATAAGACATCCATTTTCTTTTCTTTTCTTTTTTTCATTTTTTAAATGACGGTGAGGAATTCCAATTCTAGAATACTTTTATTTTTGAAGAAGACTCTAGAGTACTTGAACAATGACAAGCAGGTAAGATTGTGAACTTACAGCAAACTAAACTATATCTGCAACTACAAATAAGAAACGGATGGTTGACTATAATTTAAATTTTCAGTTCATCAATACTGACACATTTAGAACTAATCTCGGATAAATGACCAATATTTAGCGTTTAAATGATATATCATTTAACATCCACTTTCTTCAAATTCTGCATGAAGATTTATGGTTCTTTTATATATCACGAAAAAGAAACAAGAAAAAAAGCAAATGAAGTTCACTAGCATTGTTCCTTTAACATTTCCTTCTTTACTGTCAAATTTTTACGAAAATACCTTGAACTAATTTAAAAGAAGGATGGAAGATGATAGTTTTTTTTTAAGAAGAACAATGCTACAAGACATCATTAGTGTTGAGTACTACCTATTAATAGAAAATGAGCCTTACAATAAAAAATTCATAGAAAAACTAACTTTCTATTAGTTGTGTTGTTTAACACCAATGGTGTTAACGGTATTTTGTATGTATATCCTTCATGATATTTACAAGATGTTTTTAATGAAATCTATTCAAATGTAGCATTGTAATATTATTCAATATTTTTTATCATTTCAAAAAAGAAAATACTGAATATTTTTACATTAGAAAAGGGAGAAATATTTGACGTATATGAACGTCATTATTTTGACATTTGAACATAATTAATTATAATTTTCATAAAAAAGTTATGGTTAACTAATCTTTGGCCTTTCGACCAAATAAATTAATGTACTATCATTTAAGTTTTTCTCCCCTTCTAAATCTGAATAGGGCAGGTATAGAGAATGCAATTTTCCCTTGTTTTCCCTTTTGACAAAACAAAAAACAACAATTTAGGATTCTCTGTAAAAGGGTAACATTTTGACATTTGCCGGATTAACCATATCTTGGTTGGTTTAGAGCTTTGACCTCACTTATGAGGGTTAGCTCCAGGCTTTTTGTGCACTTAATTTCTGAGAGTGATATCATACTCTCACCGGTCAAGAAACCTATAAGAATCAAGACACTAAGAAAATGCCAGAGGTTTTAAAAACTTTATTAACTCATAATCCGCTTTGGATAATATATATATATATATATATATATATATATAT
>CAMOHE010022757.1:0-12093 GCA_946598075.1 Artocarpus hirsutus
ATTATTTTTATCTTACATTCCATTATCTCAACATCGAAAAACTTACCATCCAAAGACAGTATACCATTCGGTTACACCTATGTATCCAAATGGTTGAGCGCTCTAGTTTTTCAATTACAAGATAACACATATAAGAGGATATCACTACTCCTAAAGAGGAGCTATGGATTCCATATCTATGAATAACTAGTCTACGTCATCAAGAGTCATGCCTTTAATGTACCGGCATGCATACCACTATTAAGATGTGGGTGTCACCCTTTGGCCCATCAAAAGACACAAGTCAAGACAACGGGCCCACTAGTCATCTCAGGTTTAAGATGCAATACAAATGATTGTCTAAAGTGAATCGATTTCCCAAGACAATTATTAATCCAAATCAATTCACTTTATGTCCCGATCCAATACATCGTCACCTATGACAACGTGCCAATGTTTCTATTCACGGAGTCCACCTCCGATGGTCAAGACAAACCATCTCCCTATAGGGATATAGACAACGTAACAATCTTTACATGAATAAAGTGCCTAACTTTATTCCTTCGATTGCAGATCTTATGTTTTAGACCGTCACCTTAAGAATCGTGTCTTCTACATAATCTGTCCATCATATGCCCAATACTTAAAGGTTTAGACCGACAGTCTCAGACTATTGTTTGCTTATCATACATTCAACAAATATGAACATAAAGAGGACAAGATTTGGTATATAAATAAGAAATGATTTCTTTATTAATAAAAATGTCTCCAAAAACTCATTACATTTTTACTCCTTAGGGCATACATGTCTAACAAAGATCTGGATACTGAGAACAAAATTAGCTTCACCCAAGCCTTTTAGGTCAAACTACTTGATCAACCATAATTTTACCAATGACAACGCCTTAATGTTATTGCAAATTAGCATAACGTCATCTACATAGAGCAGTAGAAAAACCTCATCCCCATCCTTTATGTGTTTGCACACACATGGTTCATCTACATGTTGTGCAACCTATAAGTCTTGATCACTTGATCAAATCTTATGTTCAAAAATGAGAAGCGTACTTGAGTTTATAAATTGACTTTAGCAGCGTAGCCTTGAACCCGTCTAGTTGCTCCATATAGATTGACTCATCAAGATAGCCATTTAGAAAGGCCGTCTTGACATCCATCTATCAAATCTCATAGTCGAGAGTGGCAGCTATGGACAATAGATTCCAAATGGACTTAAGCATGGCTATAGGTGAAAAGGTTTCATCGTAATCGATTCCTTCCTTTTACGTGTATCGCTTAGCTACAAGCCGAGCCTTATAGGTTTTGACCTTTGCATCCACTCCTTTCTTCCTCTTGTAGATCCACTTACGCCCTATGGGTTTTAGCCCTTTCAGAAGATGTACAAGCTCCTAAACCCAAGTAGTCTCCATAGACTTTATCTTTGTTTTCATAGCCTTTGTCTAGAGTTTTGAATCAACATCCTTCATAACCTCTGCAAAAGTGTAAGGATCCCTATCATGTTCATCCGGTTCAGCCAAGAAGGCCTCACCATTGAACATATACCTCTCAAGTTGATGCTCGATCCTCCCACTATGTCGAAGCCCTTTAGGTTGTTATTCGGGTTCTTTTGGTTTTTCTACACTAATTGGAACTATTTCATTTGAAACCCCTAGAGTGATCAAATCACTCCTCACCTCCTCGAGCACCACTTTACTTGAAGGCTTAAAGTCGTTCATGTAACTATCCTAAAGGAAAGTGACATTGGTTGAAACTATGACTTTTTTTTCCTTTGGGTTATAGAAATAACCCCCTTTAGTCCTTTTTGGATGTCCTACAAACATGTAAACTTTCAAACGTACTTCTAACTTATTTGCATCCCCAAACAAGACATAAGCTGAACATCCTCAAAAGTGAATATGGTTTAAGGATGCCCTTTTCCACATCTATAACTCATGAGGAGTTTTAGGAACCAATTTTGAAGGCACATTGTTTAAAAGATAACATATGGTTTGTAGTGCATATTCCCAAAAGGACAAAGGCAATGATGAATAACTCATCATGGACCTGACCATGTCCAAAAAAGTCATATTTCTTCTCTCTGCTATGCCATTCTGCTACAGAGTGCCTAGATTAGTCAAATGAGATAAAATCCCATTCTCTAATAAGTATCCCAAGAACTCATCAGAAAGGTATTCACCGCCTCGATCAGATCGAACTGCCTTTATGAGTCTACCCAATTGCTTTTTCACTTCAGCTTGAAGCTCTCTAAACTTGTCATAAGTTTTGCTTTTGTGGTGCATTAGGTACACATACTCATACCATGAGTAATCGTCAACAAAAGTGACAAAATACTCATACCTTCCTCATGCTTGGATGTTTATCGGTTCGCAAACATCATTATGCACAAGTTCTAGAACCCCTTCGACCCTATTACCCTTGGACCCAAATGGTCTTTTGGTCATTTTACCCTCCAAACAAGATTCACATTGTGGTATAGATTCCACCTTTAAGTGACTTAAAGGTCCATCCTTTACTAACCTTTGAATCTTATTAGGTTAATATGACCAATTCGCAAATGCCAAATATAAGTCTTATTAGAATGAGTAGTATTGAGTTTTTTAGAGTTAGTATCATTCATCTCAGTATTAAGCAGTAACTCCATCTTAAGTTTGATAAAATATCGATTCATTTGCATTCATCCATCACAAATAAAAGAATTGGTTTTATGAATCACCACTTTGTTATTAAAAAAAACAAATAGGAATCTTTAAATAAATAAGCCATAGAAATCAAATTCCTTTTAAGTTTACGAACATAAAACTACTTCAGCCAACACCAAGGATCCATCGTCCATCCAAAACGTGAAGTTTTCATGAAGTAAACTTCTTGTTTTTTGAAATCCCTCCAATGAAATACAAACATGATTAGTTGCTCCAAAATTTATGACCCATGTGTCACCTGATTCTTCAACTAAACAAGTTTCTAGAAGATTACACCTACCTCCTTTGGAAAGGAAGTCCTTGCAATTCTTCTTTAATGCCCAACCTTTCCATTCTCAGCCTTTTGCTTCCTTCCATTCCTTAGATTAGGATTGGAACCGGATGCACCTGCCAAGTTAACCTCTCCACTAGTAGGAGTTTCCCTCATCAAATTTTGAAACTCTAGTAACTGCTTTATCAACTCCGTTAAGGTCACATCTTATCTATTTTTCAAATAAGCTCTAAACGGGATGAACTCCTTTGACAGAGTCTGAAAAATCATAGTCATCTGTGACTCAGCATTGATATCAGCTCCATAGGCTTGAGCCTCAGCAAGGTAGCTCATGACCAACATCATATGCTCCTTCATAGATGTCTCCGATCTTTGCTTGCAGTTTAGAAGTTTTCAAAGTGCCCCTTGCCATCTTGTTAGGGCCTGGCCTCCAAACATGTCTTCAAGATTATCCAAGATTTGCTTAGTAGTCTCATAATCTTCATGTTGAGCCTACAACATGTTGTTGATGCTAGCCATAACATAATAGCAAACGTGATCGTTAGTATCTATCCAGCGATGATATGCTCGAATTTGCTCATTAGTGGATTCCCAAGGAGGTTTGGGAGGACACGGTGCAGTTAACAAAAATGTCAGTTTCTTAAAGGATAAGATGATATGTAGGTTACATTTTCAATCATTAAAATTCTCACTGGCTAATTCGTTTTTATCAAGTATCAAAGATAAAGCATTTTTAGACATTTTTAATCTGCAATAAAAAATCATATACCAAACATAAGAAAACATGTCATAACAGTTTAGTAAGATAACACAATCATGTAAAATATACAAATGTGTTTATGTGTCAAAACCTTGAAAATATAACAACTTTACAACGATAATTCCCAACTCAAAATTCAACAAGCTCCTAGGGAAGTCTTGCCAAATTCAATCAGGAACATGGATCCCCTCATAATTAATACATGTCATTCAGGACCCGTATGATCCAACATATATTAATAATTGTTTCTTTGGCCATTAATTTTATTAACAGAGCTCCCAGAGGAGGTTAATAATAAAATTAACATGAGTGTATAACCATCATTTTAATATTTTATCCATGATTTACCATCACCATCTAGGGGTGTGCAACCATAAATCATGCTAAAATATCTTATCCTCTTAGAGATCCAACTCGGTACATGATGAAGTCCCTTCCTTGAACCACCATGTGCTACCTATGGGCCAACAATAAAGGCTATAGGTCTTCTCTTCGAAAATCTTCTCCCACTTAATCCTTTGAAATCAAGGTTTTTTTTGTAAACATGCATGAACAATTTTTAATGAGTGGCATCCCTATTCTATATGATACATAGCAAATCATATTATAATGTAGACAAGCAAAGCAATCAACCATAGCCACAAGCAAAATAATAATAAATAACCATAATATTATGATTCCACCCTAGAGAAAAGAAAATAAAGATTACAAGAGATAAATCAAAACATATTATCGATTCTTCATCCTTGAATCTTCAAATTGTATCCTTCCTCATGTAATGTTCATCTTCAAGTCTTCAATCCTGTATAGATCAAATACTTTGTATTTCCTGTCATATTTAGATTTAATGTTTCTAAAAATTGTCTCCAAAATAAAATCAAAACTACACCTAAAAATGCACTTTTTTCTTGAAAAATCATAGCTCTCTGCCAGCATGTAATCTATGTAATCGGCATGCTGGTCATGACCCTTTAGCTTGCCAATCTTTTTAGGTTAGCTTGCCGGTCATGACAGATTAGCCTACTGAACTAGAAAGTTTAGCCAGTTGCTAGAGCTATTAGATTTCTACGCCACTGACAGCCTACCAAACTTGAAGTCTGGCCTATCGATCTACAACCATCGGCCTGCCGAACCTAAGGGTTCAGCATGCTAATTGAGCAAAACTCACGTTTTTTAGAAAATACATTTTTAATGTAATTTATCAATTTTATTTTTGACAACTCAAAAACATAAAATTTTAGAGACTCAGGAAATACTTGTGGAACACTATCATCCATCTTCTACATCTGTCTTCTCTGAATGATTATATAATTACAAAATTCTTACAAATTCAAAATTAAATAATAATACCTCAACGATAATGATAGTCTGCCATCTAATTACATGAAAAACCTAAATAGACATTCTAACCTTTAAGGAACCATAAATCTATAGAAACAAAATTAAATTCAAGCATAAGAGAGATCAAGATCATATAATATATAAGTATAGCATGATCTGAAACTTACAAATTTATGTAAAAACCATGTCTGTGATACCAATTGTTGAAAAAATAATACACACCAAAATTTTAAAATTTTTAATACCTGAGCATTTTCTAAAAGAAAAGTTTGACATGCTATATGTATAAATTAACCAGATCTTACTAACCTTGTTTCCCAAAAAGCTCCCATAATCGATGAAGAGAAAGGACGATGTAGAAGGACCTCAACCAACTAGCCTTTGTATGGGCACACTCGTACAGCTCTTCCACCAGGCAACTCTCCTTCCAACCAATTAAGGAAACCCAAAGCTATATTTTGTGATGTGTGAACAATAGCTTATAGGGAGTTTCAAGGTCTCACCAGCAAAGTTTCACTCTTAATCTCTCAATTGATTTAAATAACAATGAGCCTTACTCTCCCTTTTATAGAGGTTAGGCCCAAGGGTCAATTCTTATCAGATAAGTCCCCAAAAATTTGAATTAGAATCAATATCAGATAAAAAATAGCATCTAAAAACGTGTGATCAGAAATTGTTTTGTCGGTAGGCCGAACTGGCAGATTGGCTTGCTAAACTTACTCTATTGGCATGCCGAACTTGAAGACTGGCCTGCCAAACTTACAATTTTTTATCCCTATGAATCGTTATTTACCACCTGAATTCTTAGGATAAAGCCTCAGTTTTAATTCAAATAACCCAATAGAGAAGTTATCTGATTAAAACAGTCATATTTAGATAATCTTTAGGAAAATAAACATTCCTAATAATTCAATAAGTTTATCTGCAATGAATTTATTCAAAATTAATCCAACAGATAAACAGACATGAATTATCTGATCTCGATAATTCAACAAGTTTATCTTGAATTAATTTTTCATAAAATTAATTCAACCGATGAAAAAACATTAATTATCTGATCCTATCGAATTTCAACCAACTTGATAATTTGACATAAGTTACCAATTTATTGAAAAAGTATGTTGTATCATTACAGGATTTTTAATGAGCTAGCAAAGGGGACTTGATGGACCTATATAATTCAAGCTCTTGATAATTATGAAACCTAACATCCTAGATATGCATTTCATAATTATCAACTCCAACGCTATTCTACTAAAATCTTAGAGCTACACTTTTGAACTATATAGAATTACAAAGACCATATAGCTAAGTCTCCAAGACATATCATAATGTATTGTATCCCCAAAGGATTATCCATAATTAGCTTAAGGATAAATTCTGTCTTACCTTCTTGATTATTTTTCTCTTACGTTCCATTATCTCACCATCGAAAAACTTACCATCCAAAGACAATATACCATTCAGTTACACCTATGAATCTAATTGGTTGAGCGCTCCAAATATTCAATTACAAGATAACACATATAAGAGGATATTATCTACTCCTAAGGAGGAGCTATGGATTCTATATTTATGAATAGTAGGTCTACGCTATCAAGAGTTATGCCTCCAACATACCAGTATGCATACCAACATACAAAGTGGATGTCACCCTTTGGTACATAAAAAGACATAAGTCAAGACAAGGGATCCATTATTCATCTCAAGATTAAGATACAATACATATGATTGTCTAAAGTGAATCAATTTGTTGAGACAGAATTGTTAATCTAAATCAATTCACTTTATATCCCGATCCAACACATCGTCATTTATCACAATGTGCCAATGTTTCTATTCACGGACTCCACCTCCGATGGTCAAGACAAACCATCTCATGTTAGGGATATAGACAACATAACAATCTTTACATGAATAAAGCGTCCAACTTTATTCCCTCGATTGTAGATCTTATGATTTAGACTGTCACCTTAAGAATCATTCCTTCCACATAATCTGCCATCATATGCCCAATTCTTAAAGGTTTAGACTGACAGTTTCAGACTTTTATTTGCATATTATACATTCAACAAATATGAATGTAAAGAGGACAACAATTTGATATATGAATAATAAATAAACTCTCTATTGATAAACATATCTTCAAAAACATATTACATTTTTGCTCCTTAGGGTATACATGTCTAACATCATCTCAAAGCTGAACGAGATGATAACCTGATAAAATTTGTAATACCACTAACGAGAGACTTGTTCAAGCCCATAGATGGATTTCTTCAATTTGCAAACCATCTTCTTTACATCTCCCAATACAGTTTTTTGGTAGCACCATATAGATTGTTCATTAATGTCCTATTGAGAAATGTAGCCTTAAAATCCATCTAATGAAGCTCAAGTTCAAAATATGCCACCCATGTCATTATAGTCTTGAAAGAGTCTTTTGAAAAAACTAAAGTGAAAGTCTTTTTATAATTGATGCCCTTTTTCTATGTAAAGCCTTTAGCGACCAGAAGAGCCTTGTACCTCTCTATATTGTCTTTTGAATCCCTCTTGGTCTTAAATATGTATTTGCAACCAATGGGTTTTACTCCTTTAGGCAATGAGACAAGATCCCAAACGTCATCATCCTTCATGGACTTTATTTCCTCATTCATAGCATTAATCCACTCCTGATATCTAGAACTTTCTATGGCCTGATGGGAGTTGATTAGATCATCTTCCACCACACCAATGTCAAAGTCCTATTCTTAGAGAAATACAATGCAATCATCTAGCACTGCACTTCTACTTTTTCTAGTAGATTTCCTCAATGGCATACGTCCTTGAGGTGGTAGAGTTTGTTCTTCTGGAACAATTTCTAAAATGAAAGGTTCTTTGACATTGTCTTCATTTAGGCCTGCTTCTTGAACAATGTTAGGAGTAGAAGCCTGATCAATGTCAATAACAGCTATAGGAATATCAACATATTCCTCTTCAAAGACAAAGTCCTTAATTAACATTATCTCCTTCTTGCAAACTCAACATCCTCAAAGAACCAGGCGTTTCTTGTCTTAAAAATTGACTTTGTCGTGGGATCATAAAATTTGTACCCCTTGGATCTTTCAGAGTATCTAATAAATTAACAACTCACCGTCCTTGAGTCTAGTTTTTTTGCATTAGGCCTATAAGGTCTAGCCTTAGTTGGACATCCCCAAACATGCAAATGCTCTAAACTAGGCTTCTTGCCCGTCCAAAGTTCATAAGGGGGTTTTGGCAGTTGCTTTTGTTGGAACCCTATTAATGATATATGCTACAGTCTTAAGTGCTTCTCCCTAGAGTGCTTCTGGTAAGGTAGAATGAGAGATCATACTCCTTATCATGTCTTTAAGTGTCCTGTTTTTTTCTTTCAGCAACACTATTTATAATGGGCGAACCCAGCATGGTGCACTATGGGACGATGATGTAATCCTCTAGGAATTTAGCAATGGTCCTAGATGTTGCTCACCTAAACCATCATATTTGCCATAGTACTCACCGCCACGGTTAGATCTGACGCTTTTAATCCTTTTGCTGAGTTGGTTCTCAACTTTGACCTTATAGTTTTTGAACACATCTAGCAATTGTGACTTTTAATGAATAAGATATATGCAGCTATTTCTAGAAAAATCGTCTATAATATTGTTGACCAATCCAAGAAACCATAAAGAATGGCCCACAAATATCTGTATGTATAATTTCTAAGACTTTTAAAGTCCTATTTGCTTCAAATCTCCTTTTTTTCCTAGTGACTCTCCTTCCAACCACTTGAGAGGACCTAGAGCTAAAGTTCTTGATGTTGAATAGTAGCTCTTAAGGAGTTTTAGAGTTTTGCAAACTAGAGTACCCACTCTATGCTTCTCAACTAATCTGAATAACTAAGTAAATCTGGGGTTAAACCTTATCAAATTAGGCCTCAAAATTTAAATTTGGATCAACTTCTGATGAAAAATGCATCTAAAATGCGTATACAGATTATCACATGATCGACAAGTCAATCTCCTAAATTAGCTTGCCGAACTTACTCCATTGGCAAGTCGAACTAACGCATCGGCTTGCCAAACTTGGGATAACTAGATCTATGGTAATATCTTATTTTTCACTTGAGATTCTAAGATAAAGCCTCAGTTTTAATTCAAGTTATCGTATCAAAACAATCATATCTGGATGATCTCATAGATAATAAAATATTATCCAAATAATTCAACATGTTTATCTTGAATTAATTTATAAAATTAATTCAACCGATAAACCAACATGAATTATTAAATCTGATCTTATCAAATTTTTGCCAATCTAATAATTTAACATAAGTCACCAATATGTAGTAAAAGCATGTCGTATCACTACAGAATTTATTATGAGCTAGCAAAGGGGACCCAATAGACATATAATATTCAAGCTTCTATAATTATAAAATACAATATCACAAATACATATTTTATAATTATCAATTATAAAGCTACTCCATTAAAAACTTAGAGTTACACTCTAGAATTATATAAAATTACAAAGCTTCAAATAAGCTAACCGTATATGACATATCATAATGTGTCACATCTTTATGGGATATTCATAATCGGCTGAAGGATAAATTTTGTTTTACCTTCCCAATTATTTTTATATTGGAATACTTACTATCCATAGATAGTATACCATTTGATTACACCAATGTATCTAAATGGTTGAGCGCTCTAGCATTCCAATTACAAGATAACGTATATAAGAGAATATCATTAACTCTACAAAAACAGCTATAGATTCCATATCTATGAATAATGAGTCTACGTAAATCAAGAGTCATGTCTCCAACGTACCGGTATGCGTACCATTATTAAGACAAGATGTCACCCTTTGATATATCAAAAGACATAATTCAGGAATACAAGCCCATTAGTCATTTCAAGATTAAGAGACAACATATATAATTATCTAAAGTGAATTGACTTGTACAACGGAATTATTTACCAAATCAATTTAACTTTTACATTCCTAATCCAATACCTTGTCACCTATGACAATGCACCAATGTTTCTACTCACGGAGTCCCACTCCGATGACCCAGATAAGCCATCTCCTATTAGGGATGTTGATAACATAACAATATTAGCATGAATAAAATGCCCAACTTATTCTCTTGATTGTTGATCTTATGATTTAGACCATCACCTTTAAGATTCATATCTTCTGCATAATCTGTCCTTCATATGCACGATTCTTAAAGGTTTAGACCGGCAGTCTTAGACTTTTGTTTAATTATCATGCATTCACAAATATGAACATAAAGAGGATGACATTTAGTATATGAATAATAAATAAACTCTTTATTGATAAAATGTCTCCAAAAACATGTTACAACATTTTATTCCTTAGGATATCATGTCAAACAGTCTCCCATTTGCACTAAGTCAGTAAATATGACATATCTCGCATGCCCATAGCCTCTACATGCCTTTTGAAAACTTTCACAGTTAGTGTCTTCATGAATGGATTAGCTAAATTGTCCTCAGACGTGATTTTACATATAGCAACTTACCTGTTCTCAATGAAGCTTTTATCATATGATACTTCCAATGAATATGCTTACTTATCTTATGAAATCTTGGTTCCTTAGCATTAGCTATCATTGCAGTGTTATCACAGTATAGCGATGCCACCTTGTTCATACCAGAAACTACCTCAAGATCCCCAAGGAAGTTGTAGGGTCACACTGCTTTTTTTGGAGCATTACTAGCTGCCATATACTTGTCCTCTATCGTTGAATCTGAAGTGCAATCTGACTTGATACTTCTCCAAAAAATGGCACTACTGCCCAGAGTAAACACAGAACTAGAAGTAGATCTTCTTAAATCCAAACAGGATTAAAAATTTGAATCAGTGTATCCTAGAGGTGTGAGATTCTCACCCAAATACACAAGCATATACCCTTGAGGCCTTCTCAGGTACTTGAAAATATGCTTGACCGCAATCCAATAGTTTGGTCCTAGATCTTATTGAAATCGACTTACTATCTCGACTGCATAATAAAGTCTAATTGTGTGTAAAGCATAGCATACATGAGATTATTAATCGCTGAAGCATAAGGCACATTATTCATGTATTTTCTTTTTTCATCAAATTTTGGAAAGTCTTTCTTCTGAAAAATAATTCCAAACCTAGATGGCTACCCACCTTTCTTGGAATTCTACATTGCATACTTCTCGAGAATTATATCTATGTTTGCAGCTTGTGTTAGACATGTATGCCCTAAGGAGTAAAAATGTAATATGTTTTTGGAGACATTTTTATCAATAAAGAATTTATTATTTATATATACTAAATCTTGTCCTCTTTATGTTCATATTTGTTGAATGTATGATAAGCAAACAATAGCCTGAGACTGTCGGTCTAAACCTTTAAGAATTGGGCATATGATGGACAGATTTTGTGGAAGACATGATTCTTAAGGTGACGGTCTAAAACATAAGATCCACAATTGAGGGAACAAAGTTGGGCTCTTTATTCATGTAAAGATGGTTATGTTGTTTATATTCCTATTGGGAGATGGTTTGTCTTGACCATCGTAGGTGGACTCCGTGAATAGAAACATTGGCACATTGTCATAGGTGACGATGTGTTGGATCGGGACATAAAGTGAATTGATTTGGATTAATAATTTTGTCTTAGCAAATCGATTCACTTTAGACAATCATTTGTATTGTATCTTAATCCTGAGATGAATAGTGGGCCCGTTGTCTTGACTTGTGTTTTTTGATATACCAAAAGGTGACACCCACATCTTAATAGTGGTATGCATGCCGGTATATTGAAGGCATGACTCTTGATGACGTAGACCTGTTATTCATAGATATGGAATCCATAGCTCCTCTTTAGGAGTAGTGATATCCTCTTATATGAGTTATCCTGTAATTGAAAAACTGGAGTGCTCAACCATTTGGATACATAGGTGTAACCGAATCGTATACTGTCTTTGGATGGTAAGTTTTCCTATGGTGAGATAATGGAAC
>CAMOHE010022774.1:625-14554 GCA_946598075.1 Artocarpus hirsutus
AAGCCCACTACCAACGTTATGTGAACCTACAGGGTCGCACACTTATAACAGACCAAGAACGAATTTTGGGTTAACTATGTCTAGGTTCGATGAACCTGATAATGTCTAGATTCGATGTACTAGATATGTCTAGGTTCATTGAATCTGACATTATCTAGATTATCTGAATCATATTTGAATTACTGACATTATCTAGATTTTCTGAATCAGATTTATATTACAGACATTATCTAGATTATCTAAGTCATATTCGAATTACAGTTTACCCTATTTACAATCTGACTCTATCTCGAAGTCAACAGATATATATATATATATATCTGCTTTAGGGTTTTTAGCTGAATTAAGAAAAAGAAGGTGTTTTGTCATTCCAAAAGGGCGAAAAACATTAAAACCCTAAAAATTAGAGAGAGTCTTTTAACGCAAAAGAGAGGGTGCTAGCACACCAATTCGTTTTTGAGAGAGTCTATTCGTGTGGATACCTGTAGAGGACGTTGCTCTAAGTAACAACGTCTGAATCCGATTTCAATTACTAAAAGCTCGAGTTAGGTTGTCACCAGAGTGAACCCGCTCTCTCCCTTCTAGAATCTTGCCTTTTTGTCATCCTGGTAAGATTCCGATTTTGTGATTCAAATATGCAGCGGAAAATAAAAATTAATTCCCACAAAATCCTCGCAGGATCCATGTAATTCAATTAGATACTGTTGCAAATTCAAAATACAACAGTATCTGCTGATCCTAAATGCAAGGAATTCATGCATGCAAATTTCATATTATAGCACATAGACAACGAAACAATTTGTCTGGTGACAAACCTCTTGCTTGGAGTCGGTAGTTTCATCACATAGGACCAGAACATATAGGTTAGCACTACCTATTACAATACTTATCCATACAAAAAACTGAAGACAATGACGTATTTAATGCTTCACATCCTTGGTGGTTAAAAAAAAAAAAAAACCACTCTCATTGAGAATACCGTGCAAATAAAACCAAATTGTGTGGTAAAGATGTCATGCCTATTTTATACTTAAAAGCGTTGTAGCTACTAGATAAACATATATATAATCTATGTAAAATAATTCCAAGAGAAACTGATTATAAAGTAGCCTTTAGATGATAAATCAAGGAATCCGGAACAATGTAGAAAAAGTATATATGCATGAATAATTACCAAAGAAATTCATGTTAGACTTTCAAGATACATCAAAAATTTCACAGCACTAACAAAAGGTGATGCGTGGTAGCCTTTAAGTTGTCAATATTGAAGGCTAAAATATTACTGCTGCCACAGAAGCTAGGTAACAAATGCATTACCTCAATAAAAGCCCTTGGCTTTGGGCAATTCTGCAGCAGTTTGACCATCTCGAAGGGCAACGGCCTTAAAGAATTCTAGTAAATTCACTCGATCTCTTTGAAAGTTCAGCAGCCATGCCTACATCAAGGAAAATGACATGAGGCTTGGATTTGAAGAGCCGCTCGAGGGATGATTTTCCATTTGTTACTTGGACAAGAATATTTCCAGGATGCATGTCTGTGTGGACGAAATTATCTACCTGAAAAATCATATTCCTCTCTCAGATAAATACAATCAACCACTAAAAGTAAAAATTAATACGATATAACTGACTAGATAAAAGAAGAAACCTAAAACTTTCATCAAGTAACAGCCATTAATGCAAAATCCCTGATCCCAGAAATCTCTTTTATTCAATAACCTGCATAACTATACACAAATACATAAAAGGACAACCATAGAAATTTTATGAATGTAAAAAAACAAGGTATATTACAAAGAAAATGAAAAGGACATTTACCAAGAGCATCTTTAAAAGAGCATGGTGTAATGACCAGAAAAATCCAGAAATTAATAAGTATGATTAATTGAAGATTTTTCATCATTGCTTAGCTAAACACTTGGAAAAGTACAAGATTTGAGTTCATTAACATGCAAATTTGAAGGTCTTAATAGCTGTAAGACCTTAGAAATAAATAATATTGTGAATGTACAAATTTATGTGCTTTATTTATGAAACATGTAACAATGTAATGTTATGATAGTACATTAAAATAATTATTTAATGTGCTAAACTAAGAGTTTATGATTTATTAATTTCATGCATGAGCCAATAGACGATGTTATTTGGAAAAAAGTAGAATTTTCAACTTACTAAAATTATGTAGAAATTCCTATATGATATCAGTTCAGTAAAAAAAACTCAAATCAATAGTGATCATGAGCTCTATACTATGATTCAGAAAATGGTGAGCACCAAGTTTAAGAATGCAAGAATTCCAACGTTTTAAATATGTATAGTTAGTAACTATACACATTAATAATTACGTAAGGTTATTATTATTGTTGTAACAAAATGACAATAATAATAATATCAATTGTCAAAATAATAGTGAATAAGAAGAAGAAGAGCGTTGATAGAGTCCACAAACGCTAATCTATTGGTAAGTAGTAGATCTATAAATAACTCTTTACGAGAAACAGTTTGGGTTAAATCCGTAAAGCATGAAATTGTGCTAAGTTTAAAATTTAAATTAAATTGACTTTCAGATAGTCAATTTAATTTACAAAATTTTTATAAAATTACAACTATTGTTCTTATAATGAAATTTGAAGTTTACAATATGAAAATTTTAATGAAAAGTATATGTTTTAAATTTTAAAGTTTTTAAAAGTTAAAAATAATAATTATATTGAGCAAAGTTTTAAATACATAATATCCTTCTTAGAATACATGAATACATATATATATATATATGTATACAGTTGTGAAAAAAAAAGTTAATAATCGGTTTTAAAGATAAATGTATTAAAGTTTATTGTTCCAAAATTAAATCACAAAATCCATATAGTATGGATAAATTTATGAAAATTATTTTTATGTCAATCTGAATATTTTAGTAACGCAATAATATAATAAGAGAATTAGAAATTTATGTGATTATCTTTAGAGTGCAAATAAAATATAATTTTTAAATGTACAATTATGTTTACAAAAATTTTAAGCTTACGGATCAAATTTGATCAACCCGACACAACATGTATTTGATTGTGTAGACCTTATGAGTGCCTATAAATACATGACACAATAAAAAAAAAAAAAAATCAGCCAATCACAATCAGCCCATCTTCTCTCTCTACTTTCTCTCTCTACTCTCTCTCTCTTCAAAATCAGTCCAAGATTTTGGCCTCCATTTTCGACACCTCTCACACCATCTAAAAGCTCTCGACAAGCTGAGTCTAATGGTGTGTCGTGCCGCCCGAAACTCTGCCGGAGAAAGTCACACGTGCTGGTCAAAGTGATTGAAAAACCTAATTTTTTTGACGTGATTTCTTCACCATCCGATCACCAATCGACGTGATCTTGGTGTCTACGGACTCAGCATGAGGAGAGGAGCAAGATGGTACCATTGTCCTAGCTTGATTTTAGCTGGAACAAAACGGCGAAGCTACCCCCGTCATCGACATTATGGCTGCCGTTGACTTCGCCATTTTAGGCAAATTTGAGGCACACGATCGGTGCCTTTAGCTCCCTAAAGGCATGGGGAATCTTTCCCCGTAACCAATTTCGACGAATCGTAGCTACACGACAGAGTTTTGTGAGCACCGCCACCAACAGCCGCGAGCAGAGACAATCTCACTTATCCCGTTGCTGTTGAACTAAATTGAGGCCACGAATAGGTTCAAACGATTATGAAGAGAAAAATACCCAAACCAATTGCTTGAAACCATCACCGATGGTAGGAGTTCCACATGCCCATCGTGCGCCGCCTGGAGAGGGATCAGGTTTGCCCATTCCAACTACAGTGATGCACACCGCTGGTGTCAATCGACTCAAAGGCCGATAACTACCATGACCGAACTCTCAATTGTCGATTTCCATCGTGGAACACTGGAGATTTAAAGAGCTACCATTGCTGTCGTGAGTCCTTCTGATTCTACCAGGTGCGGCGGTGTTGAGGAGCACCAAATGAGGGAAAATGCTCAGAATGCAATGAAGTTTGAAATGCCTAAGCTGATTCTGTCGATCCATGGCCGAAGGACCGCCGTCGGTGTCGCTGGTTTTTCTTGAATTATATTGTTTCGATTGGCATAGTTAGAGATCACATTTTGTAAAATTGAGGCTGCCATCGAACTCAGGAGGTCCAAGACTACTAAGAGCCGAGGTTGTAGCTTTTCACGGTCACCAGAGTCGCCACATGCGCCGCCGTGGGTGGCTGGCCTCCGATGGACCTCGGGTTTCAAGTTTTTGACCTCCGATCGATGATCTGAGGCTGCCTCCTGACTCGTTTCGACGCTCTGAACACAGTGGTGACCTCCGTTTTAGCTAATTCTACTCCAGTGAAAATTGTCTGGTACCAACTGCACGCGAATCGAGGCAACTCAAACTGTAGTAACAAAGTCCAGAATGTTATTTTTAGCAATAATAAATCTCCATGGAGCATTCTTAGCCATCCATAGCCACTTGAGGAGCACTGTTGAGGATGCTATGCAGACTGCAGATACAACGAGATGTAACTAGACCCGCTTAGCTTGGAGTCCAGATAAGTAGGAATCTCGCCTACAGTATGAATAGTTTTAAAAATAAATTAATTTTAAATATTTTCATAAAATTTATGAAAATGCATAATCAGTGATTTGTTATACTATTATATGTTATGATGTGATATGTTATGTTATGACATGATGTGAAATGCTTTGATAATGATGTGATGATTAATGTGTGATGTATGCAATATTTAAATTATATTGTTTAATCACCTTCAAATCAAGCATGATTATGATATACGATTCATGAATTACGAAATTGTGATGTCATATAGTAAAAAGTCATACTACATATACACAATAAGACAAGCGAAACTTCTCAGACAAGTTAAGGGTATCGTACCAACCTTTCGACCCACAGGGAGGCTTCATGTTAAAGTAATGAATAATCTTGGTGTCGTTGGGACCTCGTAAACCCTAACTTCCCAAGACTCGTGCGCAATCGGTATGATCACTCGGGCCCAAAGTAAGAAGATAAATTATAATTAAAGTAATTAAGCATAAAACAAGTTGATAAGCAAGCATAAAATGCTCATGCATATTTTTATTAAAATGATTTTTAATCATGTTTTGCGAGACTAATTTCCTACTTGTTGAGCGAAAGCTCATTTAAGTATGATCGTACTGTAGGTAAGAAAACCTGTCAGTGGTAATTGATGGGCAGTGGTGAGCGGCGGACGAATGATGAAGATGGGAATGGATACCGCACACGCAATGTAATATTTTCGCATTATTATTTTATGAATTTATGCATGTTTTATTTTACAAAATTTCGTATATTTACACCTTACGAAAATTATGTGCATATGAATAAGTAATAGTTTACGTAAATATGATTTTAAAACTGAGCTTGTGATTACGCAACCTTGGTCTAGAGGATTTTAAAGTTTAAAAATGTTGCAGTAGACGATGCAACAAATGTGTGAAGTTTTCAAGTAAGAAAATTATACGATTATTTATAATAAGAAAATGCTTATATGAGTTTTATGGCAAAATAAATAATGATTTTAATGAATATGTTTTTAGGAATTTACTTTTATGAAAGTTTAGATGAATACGCTCAAAAATTGTTATTATTATATCGGTTTAAGTGATCGAGTTTCAAGTAATTATATTTATAATAAGTTCTGGAAAGATTAATTTTTAAGATATCAATATGTTATTTTTAAGATGATAAATTATAAGTAAAATATATAAATAATCGTTAAAAAAGTTTTAAAGAGTATTTCAATGGGATTTTATTTTGATATTTAATTTAAAATTGTTTTGAAAATAATTTTATTTAAAATGAGAAATGTCTTCAAAGTGATAGTTGTTAAAGTTAAAGAAAATTACTTTGGTTATGTTTTAAGAAATTAATATAATCAGTTATGTAAAGGATCATGCTTTTGGAAATTACAGTTATGTTAAAACGTAATGATTATTATTATGTTATTGTCATGTTTGAGAAATTTATGTTATTATGTTAGGTTTATGAAATTAAGTTTTGAGAAATGATTATTATATCTTTTAAGGTTATGTGTTGAAGATTCTTTCTCTTCAAGAATTCATTTGTTACTAAGTTTTGGAAAAACAGTTATTACTTCCTTTGAAGTTTCATGTCAAAGATTCTATAGCAAGAATCCATTTAAAAAAAATTATTCTGAAATTTTTGTACTTTATTCTTAAGTATGTTTAAGTTCATGATCACGTTAAGGTAAGTAACGGCCACGTAGAGTGGGTCGTTACACAAGGCTTCCAAAATGAACGAGGGAAGACTTGGTAATGAAAAGGACATTACCAAGAGCATGCTCCGTCCTACAGCCATGGCTCACTGCAATTAATTTGGGGGAAATTCCCCATGGTGGTTTGAGACTAATGGCACCGACGGTGTGCCTTAACTCCACCTAGAATGGTAGGGTCAATGGTGGCATGGCGGAGGTGATGACGGATAGATGGGCAAAGCATTCCGACAGTTGTTGAGGTGCAACCAAGCTTGGACCATGTTCTACTCATCGCGGAGATTGTGTAGGAACAAGAATCACATCAATCGAAGGTCGGACGGTGAAGATATCTCGTAAAAAATTTGGGTTTTTCTACCACTTTGACCGAAGCGTGTGGCTTCCTCCAACAAAGTTGTGGGCAGCACGGCACACCGTTGGACTTAGCTCAACAAGATCTTTCTAATGGTGTAGGAGGTGTCAAAAATGGAGTCTAAAATCTTGACCAGAGTTTGAGAAGAAAGAGAGTAGAGAGAGAAAGTAGAGAGAGAGAAACGTTGATTGTGATTGGCCATTTTTTTTTATTTTCTTGTCCACATATTTATAGACAACCTTGTGATCTACATAGTCTAAACTGTGTCGTATTGGGTTGATCGCATTTGGTCCGTAAACTTGAAATTTTCATAAACATAGCCATACTTTCTGAAACTGTATTATTCTTACTCTTTAAAAATAGCTACGGTAAGTTCAAATTTCTCACCATATTAATGTCTTATTGAAATATTCATACTATAATAAACTATTTTCATAAATTTATCTATACTATATGGATTGCATGATTTTATTTTTGAAATGGTAAATTTGAACATTTCTTTTTTCAAAACTGGTGACTAACTATTTTTGCAACATTTATCCCCTTTTTTAAAAATAATATCATGCATTTAGAACTTTGATAAAAATGACTTCTGTAAATTTTAAAACTTTAACATGTTAATTAAAACGTATTATTTTTTTGTAACTTTTAAAACTTTAGAATGTAAATCAAAACATATATTTTTTTATTAAAAATTTTCATATTATAAACTTCTAATTTTGACATAAAATGATAGTCGGATTTTATAAAAAAATTTGTAAATTAAATTGACTATATAAAAGTCAATTTAATTTAAATTCTAAATTTAGCACAATTTCGTGCTTTACGGATATAACCTGAGCTGTTTACCGTGAAAGGCAATTTATGACTCCACACCAATCTATGGATGCTCTTTAAACTTTCCATAATCACTTTATAGGTTGAAATTTGTCCGTTTGTGATTTTACATTTGCCTTAAAGGCTGATGCAATCTTTGTGAATTCCATTAGCGTTCTTATAATAATAATAATAATTAATATTACTATTATAAATTTTACACAGTTATTTACACTTGTAAGCAACTAACTGTGAATGTATAAAACATCGTGCATTCTTGTCATGCCTTGTGGTCTTGTAAAAAAAATCGAGGTCAAACTTGCATATTTAAGCCTTATGCTCACCATGTCTTGAATTATGGTACTGAGTTCATGATTACCATTGATCTGGGTTTCTCTTACTGGAATTGATATCATATAGGAATTTTTCACATAATCATAGTAAGTTAGAAATTTCACTTTTTGTCAGATAATCCAAATTTAAACATTCTAATTGAGATTCTTATAAATATCACTATTTTGGCTCATTCATAAAATCAATGAATCATAAACTTTTATTTTAGCACATTAAATAATCATATTTAATTATTTTAATGTACTATCATAACATTACATTGTTACATGTTTCATAAATAAAGCACAAATTTATACATTCATAACATTATTTATTTCTAAGGTCTTATAGCTATTAAGACTTTTAAATTTACGTGTACTTTCTCAAGTACCTTGAGTAATTATATAAAAACCTTAAATTAATCATACTTATCAATTTTTGGATTTTTTTTTTTGTCATTACAAATCCGGTCTTGTTGCAGCCCACTGACTCCATTTTATGAATGCGGGGCCTGCCTTCTCCAGTGTACGATGTACAAAAGACAGCCATATTTTCCTGCACTGAGACAAAAGGCGCCATAGCAATGCAGGGCGAGAACAAAAGCGCTATATAAATGGCTCTGTGAACAAGATAAAAAATTTCAGGAGTGAAAACAAAAATGATGTTAAATATACATGTCCATCTTGGGAATGGAGATAAGGAGTACCCCTTGAAGGTATTTGTTCTGCTTCTGCCCATGATCTTTGCATCAAAGCAAACTCTCCAACTACAAAGGCAATAATACCAGGGGCTACAAAATTTGAACAAGTCAAAGCCAAACTCACTGCCCAAGCAACCCTACCTATTGGCGGCAAAGATGGACCACCATATGAACATAGTTGAGAAAGTCTCTTGCATGTAATTTGTGCACGATGAGAAATTGTATTACTTGTTGTAATACCATGGAAATTCCGGAAGCCGCTACTATTTAAAAAGTTATTGTTTGCTATACACAGAGAATATTCTGTCAAAGAAGGTTTGTAGTGCAAAAATAATCTGCAAAGGGAATTAATGGCACCAACTCTATCATATACGCTATTACAATTTACTTCTAAGCACCTTGGATTTGAACTTCGAAGAAGAGATAGTGCAACCCTCCTGACATTTCCATTTCCCATAAACCTGAGAAATAAGCAGAGAAACAATTTCTCTTTACAAAATCATTATGAACTCAGAGAAGAGAGAAACATACTCGTCAAAAACAAGAAGCTGAAATTATTAGGTTATGAAAATCATGAAAATTTCATATCCGTATGCTTGTGGAAATGAAAAAGAATGTGAAAACTACCATCATCTCATAATGGGAAACCAAACATTAGGTGACACTTGCTTCAACAACAAACTTAAAGAGTCTTGTTACCAGTTTTTCTTCGAGAATTCTTTGGTAGATAAGCCGGGAAAAAATTAAAAACAAAAAATAACTGTCTAGTAGGCACAATTTTGAGCTGTTAGAATTTCATCAAGTTGAACTATCATACTTTCTCCATTTTTTTTTTGTGAAGTCCCATCTGATCTAATTCGAATGTGATCATAAAGTTTAAAACTGTGTCCTACCAGCTACCCATTAATGTCTTTTTCATACCTATCATAGAATTCCCCATTCTTATCATAACAAAAGAAAAAACTTGTGTTCAAAATCCACCTTTTTCACTAAACCTATGGATTCTTCTACAGGGTGGATTAAAACCAAGCAAGAACACGCATTCAGAAGTAAAAGCAAGAAATGAAACCTGAAAAACACAAAGCAAAACGAAACCCAGTTCAATAGACTCCCCTGTTTGCTTGCCAAAAGAATTTGAATACTCTAGTGCAACGTTATTTGGATACTGAACTAATAAACCTATCGATAATCCCAAGTTTGTTTCTGATTCCCATTTTCCAAACAATCCAAATGCACATAAAAAGAAGTCCATTTCTATTTCCTCAGCTTAATTAACAATAAAACACCAAAACAACGATTCAAACAGGGCACTCCTGTGAAGAACTAGCCAAAAAAATAAAACTAAATGCACGAAAAAAAAAATCAGAAAACAAACAAGAGGATTGTGCAAGAAAGTGACCTCGACGTGGCGATTGGGATTAACGATCGGAGTTTTGTAAAATGCCCAGTTGGCACATTAGACTGCCCGGCGTTCTCGTTCATGGAAAAACAGAGAGGCCACCGTCGGCAGTCTGGATAAGGACCGTCATCATTCCTCTGTTATGGTGGCGAGTGGAAGCCCAACGTTCACCTTTCCATGCTCGAAGTGCACTAAATATATATATATATATATATATGTACGTATGTATATTTATATGTTTCACATTTGTCACACAGGTGTGTATACTGTGTGGTTCTTTTGGTTTCAGAAGCTCCCTCCGTCTCCAAGATTCAGAGCACAACTCATAGAAAACGATATGTCGTGTTTGCTCTATGAACTCCTACAACCCTCAATTTTATTTTCACCTCTAAACTTTCAATTGATATACTAATAGTTCCCCAGCTTTCTTAAAATATTACACCAGTGGTATCTTTACAACAAAAAGGTTAAAAATTGATGAATTTTATTAGTAAAATGCAGGTAATCTGGTTCAAACATCCACCTAAATCAAACTACCCTAGATTATACCTTCAATAACAAATCACCTGTGCCTCATGTGATAAAGTATGTCATATTTTTAACATTTTTGTTACGAAGTTACCATTAGCATAACATTTGAAAAAGTTCGAGGACTGTTATTGTATCAGTGGAAAGTTTGAGAGTCAAAGTAAGACAATTGTTATCCCTCAAGGGTCAAAAGTGAAATTAACCTTTTATTTTTATTTTTTGGTTTAGAGTAAAGGCTAGGAAATTTCTGACTCAATAGCTTAGGATGGATTTAGGTGTGCAATTTTTATCCCTATGTTATTCCGGAAACCACCTTTTTTTTTTTTTTTTGTGGTACTAACAAGTAAAATAGGAAGAACAATATTTTGAAAAATAGGAAGAACAATGTTTTGTTTCAGGATTCTAGGATAAATCGTTTGCTTAATGGGTTGCTAACTTTGTATTAGTGCTGCATTCAATTTCCCACTTGAACATTATTATTTTGTACCACTTTTTTTATGTTGTCAAAATTTTGGCTATAGATCACTCCTATTGATACTAGTGTTAATTTCTTTTTGACATAAATTAACGTATGGTTTTTATATTGATCGTTAATTAAGAGCATAACAAGTTTTTTTTTTCTTTATAAATGTTAATATAAATTTATATTTGAAATTAATTTGAAATTTTCTATTCAATAAAATTCAACTAAAGATAATAATCACAATAAATTTGGATCAAAAACATAAAATGATTATTCATATTATTGATTATTGATCCATGGAAAATTAACATTTCAATTTCTGTCAAAAAAGTAAAATAATTATCAATAAGATGATTTGTAACAAATTTATAATTTGACAGATGCCAAAATTAAAAATTGATATGTGGAACTATAAAAGACAATAAATTGAGAGGCAAAATGGTGCACAAAAGCTGACAACTAAAATAACTGAAAGAACAAAAGAAAATGATGCCGTGTAGTTTGCCCCCCTTTCGATACGCCAACCAAATAAAAGGACTTGCACTCCAAACGACAACAAGTAACTAAACGCCAGGATTGTTTACAATATCCCAATTGCTTGATTTAACGAATGCCAATTCTAAGTCTCTTATTTGCTCAAGTATCTCTTAATATACATCCCCGTATGCTTGTTTACTATCTCTTTTAATGGTACTTTTAGGAACCAAAAGACAAGGATTTGGGAAAAATGGACAAAACAGGGGTTCTTAAATTAGCCACGGCTTTGATTTTGGCTTGAAGACAATAAATTGTGGTTGTTGCTCACCATTCAAGTTGCTTTGTTTACGTACTCTAAATATGTTATTTGCCCCTTAATGTGTAGGTACTTTTTTTTTTTTTTTAGATAAACCATGGTTTGTTGACTATTATGAATGTAATATATAACTGTGCCTCGGGGGATTATTAAGGACAAAGCCTGCTTTTGATGATTTGCTTCTATGGTTGACATTGCCAGCGTCTGTGTAATATTTATGTGACTGCTCTGAAGCCCTTGGTACTGGCTGGTGCTGTATGATATGCAAAATTTTATTGTGATGTTGAATTTCTAAAGTTTTTATTATATTTGGAGCCATGCATGATGAGAGTGGGTGGCCGTCTCTTATTCTTTTTTATAATTTTTTATATAATATTCTATAAAATTTATATTTCTCTCTTTCTAAAATTATATTATGTACCTACTAAAATAACATTCCACCTCTCACCTAATTAGTTCAGTCACCTTCACCCCTCCTTGCAAATTTTTCTCGCTCCGCCCCTATGTAGATTTTCCAATATTGCTTTTAAATTGCCTTTTGATTCATGAATTCTTGATGATTGCTAGAGCAAAATGCCCTTCGATTCTTTGCTTTGGAAGGGAATTCCATATTTATCTTCAAATTGGGGAAGCTTTCCTTGCTTCTTCAGCCAGTAGATTTTTCTGCGGAAGAAACAATAGTACTACAGAGAGTATAAACCTCTTAAGAAACCAAAAAATTGTGGAAAAAACTATAATACGACCGCTTCAAAAGTTAATTGGCGTTGAATGGATTAATTGTGAGCCAGTTGTTTGAGAAATAACATAGTCTGCATTTTAATTTATGTCAACGTATTTGACTTTTTGATGTGATTTGTTTTTCTTTTCTTTTCTTGTTTTCCTTTTTACGGTTTTGGAAGAGCTTCAAATCAAAGGCAGTTGCTGTTTTGGGTCCGGGGAAGGGCCGAAGGAAGGAGCTCTTCAATCTTCTCTCTTCTTCTTCTTCTTCTTCTTCATCTTTTTCTTCCTTTTTTCCTTCTTCCTCCATTCGTTAAATTAATTTTCCCGTTACATCTTCAACTCCTCAGATCATCTTACCTGTGGATAACTCCATGGTAAACTCAAATCGAGTACACTTTTTTAAACCCTTAGGTCTAACCCAACAGTCAATATAAGAGTCTTATCAGTGAGACTTTTTAAAGGGTCTTAGCGTAGTATTCCTCAAAATTATTTGTTTCTAAAAAAACATTATCCGTATCCAACATCCTATTTTTAGTATGCGAAACAAATATTTCGCTTTACAAACGCAAATGTGTTTATACGTATTTCACTTAATGAAGAAAAATCATGAATTCTTTCTAGAAGTTTTTTTTTTTCTTCAAAATATAAATACTACCTTGAGCAAAGTCTTGTATTATTATTCTATTTACATGAACATTTGATCACCAAAATTAATTTAAGTAAATAAAAGGCATAACTTTTGGATTAAGTTGCGTATTAGTAAAACTACAAAGGTCCCTTCTTATAAATTTATTGAATTATTAATTTAGGACGTTGGTCCAAAATCAGAATCGACAAAAAATATTGTTAATTAACCAAGAATATTAATTGAATAAGTGTCAATTTTATTGAGGTTCCACTATATGTACTACTGTAATGACCCGAAAAATTCAAACGTTAATAACTATGATTAATTGAGGGTTTTTTTTTTTTTCCTCATGACTTAGCTAAGTACTTAAAAAAGTACAAGTTTAGCATTTATTAACACGCATATTTAAAGGTTTTAATAGCCGTAAGACCTTAGAAATAATTAATGTTGTGAATGCACAAAATTATGTGTTTTATTTATGAAACATGTAATAATGTAATGTTATGATAGTACATTAAAATAATTAAAAATAATTATTTAATGTGCTAAACCAAGAATTCATGAGTTATTAATCTTCTACATGAGCCAAAAAGATGACGTTATTTGGCACAAGTGGAATTTCCAACTTACTAAGATTATGTGAAAATTCCTATGTGATATCAGTTAGTAAAAGAAATCCAGATCAATAATGATCATGAGCTCTATACCATAAATTAAAAATGGTGAGCACCAAGTTCAAGGATGCAATAATTCCAATGTTTTGAGTGTGTATAGTTAATTATTGTACACATTAATAATTATGTAAAGTTTATTATTATTGTTGTAATAACAATGACAATAATAATAATATCAGTTATTAAAATAATAGTGAATGATAAGAACAAGAAGAGCATTGATGGAGTCCACAAACGC
>CAMOHE010022784.1:9752-19861 GCA_946598075.1 Artocarpus hirsutus
ATGGAATACTATATCAAAATCTTTGAGCTTAACCGGGTACCTTGTAAATTTGGAGCAAATGTCAAAATACAACACAATGACCATATCTTTATTTTATCTTCGTCCAAATATGTAAAACTTGTAGCTCATCTCAAATCCTACGTACAATTACCATCTTCAAAACTCAGCCAATAATAATCATAAAAGCCAAAAAAAAAAAAAGAAAAAAAAAGGAGAATAAGAAAACATTAGATATTACAATAATTATTACTTATATTACATCAAGTTGTCAACAATAACTTGTACGTGTACAATAGACTAAAAAAAGATCAGAGAAAGCTAACATATTTGCTTGTTCCTATAGCAAAACTCCAACCTAAAATAAACAACCAATAGGGTGTTTGGTAGAATAATTAGATCCATTGGTTAAAATTATTTTTACTATAACATATGAGAATTTTATATTGTAACAATTTTTTATTGTTACTGTAACATATGAGAGCTTTACACTGTTTATAACTAAGAAAGTGGTTTGAACCATTTTTGCCAAAACACCCTGCAAATCAGCCTTTTCTAGTGCAAAAACAGATTTGCTCGTTCCCATAGCAAAAGTCCAACACAACATTAAAAAAAAAAAAAAAAAATCAGCCCCTTCTAGTGCAAAACTCCAACCTATTATAACTCTACAAAGGTCAGAGGACTATATTCAACTAATTTCTAGTGCAAAATAACTAAACAAACATCACAACAATAGAAAACATCAACCACTTGTAGAATCCGCCCATTTGTCTTGAACTAACTACCAATTGCATTGCTTTCAACTAATCTTTTAGAAAATTTTCCCTCCTTCGGTGTTGTTCTTCAATTATTCCAACTTGAGCCCCCAAATCATTAATTTGTTTAAGCAATCCAGGAATGATATTTTTTGATCTTGCACACATGTTGGACCTTTCCACTCAAAAAATTCACATGCCCCCACACGCTGAGTAGAACAATATACTCAATCACTAACGAGAAAAGAAAACAAAAACTTGTCGAAAAACAATGTAAAAAACAAAAAAATAAAAAATAAAAAATAAAAAAACAAAAAATAAAGAGTCAACAATTTGCTAAGCCTTGAAATTTGTTGAATTGAATTCCAGGATGAAGAGAGTCAAGCTATTGACACCATTAAGACAAGAATTTAGAGTTGAGCTATTTTCACTAGAACTCAGGTTTACTTGTATAACTTGTTTTCTTTTATATATACATATATATATATATATATTGACATCTGTAGTGTAAAAAATTGCTACCAACACTCATATATTCTTTAATGTAGCATAAAACAAAAAAAAATAGAAAATATAAAAAAGAAACTGCAAGAACTCACTCCATAAAATGGATATCTGTATAACCAGCTACCGGGATTGTGGTTAGTCTAGGAAGTGAAGATCTTCGACCGCATCTTACAAGTGTATAATGGGCCTTCAATTGTCCAAATTTTGCACCCCAATCTCATGAAAATTTCCCCAATTAAGAACCCTAGCTCTTGTGAAGAAGAAGACCAGAGAAATATACGACCACAAGCCCCCATATTCATACCCTTGCACAAAAATATGATAATGCCCTAAAAAAAACCTCATCTGACCCGCACGTATATTTTTTCGTTAGGGTTTCGTTAGTTTCTTATAGAAGTCCAAAAATTGCCACGGATTTAAGAGTTAGAGGTTATTTCGCTAAAACTTAAAAAAGACAGACTAAAATATCACCTATTAAAGAGTTAAAAGGCCACAAGTGCAAATTACTCTTTTTGAAAAGTTGCGGGGCTAAAATGTAATTTTAAAAAATGTAAATATACCCTCAAATTTTAAAAAATATTGGTTCCAACCTAATTTTGTGTTGACCTAATCCCAACCCCATGTTAGATCTAGCTCCGAAAAGAATTGTAGACCTAATAATAAATAATACAATACAATTCACTAAAAATGAGCTATATTATATAATTCGATATATATTGTATTAATTTATCATCTGTATTAACTTATATAATATGATGATTATACTAAACTTTATATTAGTATATTATTATATAATACAATACTTTAATACGATGTACCAAACATGCTTTTAACTAATTGGGAAGATCTATGGTAGTTCCACCTATGACGCGCTATCCATGTTGTTCGATAGTAAGGCTATAAAAACATATAGTAAATGGTTAAACAATTGATCTGTAAATAATATATGGATTTGGTTTCACCCAATCTTTATAGTTATAATTATTCCACATTTGTATACTACTATTTTTAAGGTTATTTTGGTATATATATATTTCAATTAGTAATGAATTCTCGTACTTAAAGGTGGAAGAAGATATTGAGAGGGGGAACTATTAGTGATGTGCCCTAGGCCAATTATGTAATGACCACATATTGACTTCATCACATTTGTATTTTATTAATAAAGAGGCATTTTCATTATTGTTTTTTATTCTAATTCCATGAATAGTTAATTCTGCCTAAGGTCATCAAGTATGTGACTTGATAGTAAAACTCTTAGGTGAAAATTGAATTCTATTCTAAATTATCCCTAGTCGGTCACAATAATAATGAATGAAGACTAGTATAAAGCTTGACTGATAATTATATTTTACAAATCATGTGTATGATATACTAAGTCAAGTCATAGATACATATTTGAGAAATGATATATTAGATCGACCCACTACGAGAATACTACATGGATAATTGTCATAAGTGATTCTCATCACAATAGTATTATCCTAGTTCTCTGACTTGAAATTACCATTGTTTCCTACATCACAAGTTCTATATTTTGACACATTAATATTATCTTTAATAGGATGATAGAATGGATTGTTGTTGGATATAGAGTGAATCATATGAGGAATGTGAGTGATTAAGAAGAAATTTGCCTCTCATTTATAATGAGAAAGATATCTATGCGCACCTCGATAAGTTAGACTGAAGAAAAATGTATGGCCATACTAGAATAAATTGATAAAGGTTATCAATATTAGTCCATTTAAGATCGAGAAATGATATGATTGAATAGTATAAGGATGACATAAACCATGCCTTATGTTCAATCAAGGTATCTAGTGACAAAAGGACTTTAATACTTATTGTGGATTAGGTTATGTCGGATTATTGACATTCGCATAACTTGGGTAATCATAATGTCTTGCTAGAGGCCGCTTATGATTTGTGGGCCAGAAACAAAATTTCAAACCCACTACCAACGTTATGTGAACCTACAGAGTCGCACACTTAGAACATACCAAAAACGAATTTTGGGATTTATTGTGTCTAGGTTTAATGAACCTGATAATGTCCAGATTCGATGTATTAGATATGTCTAGGTTCATTAAATCTAACGTTATCTAGATTCTATGAATCATATTTGAATTATAGTTTACCCTAGTTAAAATCTGACTCTATCTCGAAGTCAATATATATATATATATTTGTTTTCGGGTTTTTGGCCAGATTAGATGAGAAAAGGCGTTCTCTTATTCTAAAAGGCAAAAACGTTAAAAACCCTAAAATTAGAGAGAGTCATTTAATGGAAGGAGAGGGTGCTAGCATACTAGTTTAGTTTTTGAGAAGTCTGTTCGTGTGAATTCCTATAGAGGGCGTTGCTCTAAGTAACAATGTCTGAATCCTATCTCGAATACAAAAAGCTCAAGTTAGGGTGTCATTGGAGTGAACTCACTCTCTTCCTTCCAAAAATCTTGCCCCTTTTGTTATCTTGGTAAGATTCTATGACTTTCTTATCAATCTAATCAATTTGCATGGTTCCTGCGAGGGTTTTGTGGGAATTAATTTTGATTTTTCACTGCTTTTTTGAATCACAAAATCTAACAAAACCTAATAGTGGTATCAGAGCGACTTGCGAATTTAATTAAATTGATTTTTTATGGTTCTATGTATGTGTTATATGCATGGATACAATTTATATATTAATTAGATTAATGTGTTTGAGGTTTTATTTGATTAAATGTTTTTACCGTGTTAATTTGATTAATACGTTTACTGTTTCTTGTAACCTGTTGCTGTTAATTTGATTAATATTACAATTTAACAAAAATCTAGTAATCTGTTTTAAGATGATTAAATGATATACTGTAAATCTGTTTTCGATTTTATTAAGGTGGCAGATTGTTTAAATGTTAAAAAGTGATAATCTGTTTTGAACAGATTAATATATGTCATGTATGTGTTATATGTATGTGGTATATGCATGGATACAATTTATAGATTAATTAGATTAATGTGTTTGAGGTTTTATTTGATTAAACGTTTTTACCGTGTTAATTTGATTAATACGTTTATTGTTTCTTGTAACCTATTGTTGTTAATTTGATTAATATTACAATTTAACAAAAAATTAGTAATCTGTTTTAAGATGATTAAATGATATACTGTAAATCTGTTTTCGATTTTATTAAGGTGGCAGACTGTTTAAATATTAAAAAGTGATAATTTGTTTTGAATAGATTAATATATATCATAAGGTGTGTTTAATTATTAAACAAGGATGATCGGTTTAGAACAGATCAATAAATTTCATGAATTCGTTGAAGTGTTAACAGAGATTAATTAATTTTGTTATGAACAGATTAAGTAATCTAATTAATTAAATCAATGGATATAGGCAGCAACTCATTCAAACTAGTAAGGTGAATTGTTTACCTTCCGAGGGTGTTTCATGTTTTTAAAATAGTTGAAATTTGCATTTTTGCAATTTTTCTTGAGGGTACTTGGCTTCAATGTTTAGCCTGCTAACTTATAAGGATCGGCTTGTCGAACCTAAAAAGTTCAACCAGCTGACAAAGAACATTAGCCTATCGAAATAAGCGATTGGCCTATTGATCTGTTGGGTAAATACCCCCAAACTCGAGAAAATCCTTTTCTCTCTTAAATTTTTCACTCCTTTATGTCACCTTTCACCCTAAACTCCACGAAAATCCTTGCCCAAGCCTCAACCTTGCACTTTCTAGGGATTTCATTCAATATTGGTGAGTTTCTGTTGATTTCTCTTACTTTTCTCCAAAAATTTCAAGTTGTTCATCACTTTCTTTCCTTTCCCTCTCCAATCTACGACCACATCTTGTTTTTATCCATTTTTCTCTTCAAGTTCATGGGTGTTTCATCAACAACGTCATGGAATTTGGCTTACATGCTTCCAAACGCATAAAATCTATTTCCCACAAACCACAAATTGAGAAAGAGATAACCCTTGAGGAATTTTCAAATGAAAAGTTTGTAAAGTTCTTTTCTAGTAGGAAAATTATTGATAGAAAGCATGTGATTTTAGTGACTTTGCTAGCTTTAGGGTTGAAACTTTGTTTGAAAGGCTTCAATGGAAAAATATCATGACCATGAGAGATGACACATATCCTAGACTTATTAAGGGTTTTATGCCAATTTAGTTGCATCTTATGATCTATTAGAGATAAATGTGTCATTAAAGCATACAGCCATTGAATTAACACCTTTTATTTTAGGAGAGATTCTTGAAATTCCCCTAGATGGCGAAGATATTCATGATGTTAGGACATGGATGTTTGATAAAGAAGCTATGGCCAACGTTATTTTTGAGAATAATGATAGTAGATTACTCCATAAGCTTAATGCATCGTCCTTGCCCCCCTAGGAGTCATCTTATCCATAGGCTAATCACAACAAACATTCTCCCTAGGGCTGGTCACAAAGATAAAGTCCACCTTTTAGACCTCCATCTCATCTTTTGCATTCTAACCAGAACTAGAATAAACCGACCTCTCTTGTTAGTGCGACGGATGATTGATGTGTCCGAAGGTAAGAAAAGTGCTGGATTGTCATATAACATGTTGATCATAAAAATTTTTAGATTTTTCAACATCTGCATTGCCAATGAAAAGGATGTTGCTCATTACAAACCATATCTAGCTTTTTACCTATCGGTGGCCAAGCATCTCCCCAAGGAGAACAAGTGGAAGAGGAAGCTGAGATGGCCAACATTGAAGCTCAAGGAGATGATGAAAAAGGTGCCAATACACTTCAACAACTTTACTCTCATCAACAGGAGCTCTTTGCACACCAATAGCAACTTGTTGAGCAATAACAATGGATGGGGACCAACACCGCAAACTTGCAAGCTAGTTAACAAGAGATTCTCTAACTTCTTTGCCAAATGAATTTTAATGGAGGATCTTCTAGCCAACCTAGAATATGTTATGTTCTTATGTTCTTATATATATTTTCATGGATTATGTGATTTTTTTGTGTTTTTGACAAAGAATTGTATGTTTATGACAATATTATGCAATTTTAAGGCATATTGTTTTACCTTTTGCATGATGAAAAAAAGGGGGAGAATTCGTGATATTTTGATTGAAAAGTTAAGGTTACTGGTGATTGAGAAGTTTTTTTTTTTTTAATGCATGTGGCGTAAAGGATGGTGATGATTGATATTCACTTATTGCTATTTTGATCCATGCTATGCATTAGGGGGAGTATTCTTTTGAGGGGAGATTTTGATTTTTCTTTTAAATCCTTTACATATATTAAGGGGGAACAAAATAAATCAACCTTGAAGATAACCAAAAATTGACTTGTCATCATCAAGAAAGGGGAAATTGCTGGCTCCAAGGCTTCATAAAGCAATTTTAAATTAGTTTTGATGATAACAAATACAATTTCTATTTGTATATGCAAATATATATTTTTGAGCTAATGAAATTTTTGAGTAATGAAAGGCTTACGTTTCAAGCAAAATCAAGTAACGAACATTCAAAATTAGGCCATGATCACAACAAGGAAGGAACTTGCATAGACTTGAAGATCTCAAGACTTTATTGATTTTTAGTCCAAATGTAAGTGAGTAATTCATATTCAAAAATATGATAAAGAATAGCTCAAATATACACACACACACACACAGAAAAAATGCATTCATAAACTTTTAAAATCTTTGTATACAAGTGTTCAAAATATTTTGAATATTCCACTATGTAAGGTGTTAAAACTACACTTAAGGTACTTAAACAGTTTTTTTTATTTGCAAAAATAGCTTTTTAGAGCATTTTTTAGGCAATTTTGGGCATCACAAATCGACCTGCCGACCAAAAATGTTCAGTCTGTCGATGGCCTAGATCGACCTGCAATTGCCCTACATTGGCTTGTCGATCTAAGGGTTTGTAATCCCTGATTGGAGAACATCAGACGGCTTGTCGAACCTATGGTTTGGCCTGTTGGTGGTTGGACATTAGGCTTGCCAAACTGCCAACTGGCCTACCGTTTTGATGACCGTTTGGGGTTTTAATTTTAATTTTCAAACTCCGGCCTACCAAAGCTATTTTCTGGCCTACCGAATTGTTTATAACGGCTAGTTTTATCCATTAGAATTCCACCTCCAATGGCCATTTTGATCAAAATTTGAGTTTTAGACTTAAGTTAAGCACTTGGAGGCTATATATACCCCTCTATTCAATGTGCAAACATACAACTAAGCATTACAAGAGAGATTTAACATCCTACATTGTTTTTGGCGAAAAGCATTCATTTCATGCACATTCTTCTGAGCCAAACTTGTTTTATATTTTTCTTGAGAATTACTCACACCTCCAAACATAAATCTTACATTGTACTTATCTTTCATTTGGAATGATTATTTTGTGAGTGTACCAAACTTCATAAAAAGCCTACCCTCCATCATTAGGTCTCCAAGCCTTATAATTTGGGGGAATCCTTTTTAGTTAAGACAATCTTTGGTAAAATTGTTCTTTTTTGTAAAAAGGTGCAGTGAGCCTTGGGTAGAGCAAATCACTAATGTTGTACAAAAGAGTGATTGTGCCGAAAAGACAGTCTTATAGTGCAAGAGGTCAAGTGAAGATAAATTGCTCATCGACAGTGGACATAGGTGTATTCGCCAAACCATTATAAATAGCGTTTACATTTCTTTTCCCTATTCTTTTACTTAATCGCAATTTTATTCTTGTTTATCTATTTTCATAGTTTAATTTGCGTGTTTATTGCTTAAGCTCATTTGCTCTAAAATTTTCCAATAATTGTAAGAAGAATTTGAAAACCCTATTCACCCCCCTCTTATGTAGATATTCTTGGGCTAACAGAGGTTGCCTTGAGAAAAAGTCTAAAACTGTATATCTTTACTTACTTTATGGCCTTGACAACTATGGAACATCAAAATGAACTTCCTATGCTTCATATAGCCTTAAGAATTGTCGTCATGGGATAATTGTAGCCTAAGTTGTACACTTTTGAAACTAGGCAATTTGGCATATTCACTACCCAAAAACCAGTAGCAATGCTTCTAGTTTGAGGCCTTTTTGGAAACCTTAATGGAGTCAAAATTAAGTATGTGATGGCTCGTTGGAAAGTCAAGGGGTTAGGTTTGATTAGACACTGATTTTGTGATTTTCGGAGGTGCAAAGAATGTTTTATGAGTATTTCTGTTTCTGTAGTCAAAGCTGTATTTTTTAGGAATTAGTACAACTAAAAACTAAGACTGTCACTTTTTGATAGATGATGTGCATGCCCAAACTGACTCTAAAATCTTTTAGAACCTATAAATTGTAACTTGTTGCACTTAGTTTCACCACGTTTAAGACTTTATAGCCTAAGTTATGCACATTTGAAGTTGCGCTTAGAAACTTTCTAAATGTAGCAAAGTTTCTTGAAGTCTAAGACTTTAATATCTTGAGGATTACTTCGAGAAATTTAGAGGATTCAGGTAATGGTATGAAATGGTTCAATGTAAGCATTGTCGATGTAATTCTTTTAATGCAAATTTTGCTATTTTTAGTGACTTTGAGAATTACAAGAAATGAACTCTAGTGTAAGATTTAATGAAATGTTTTCATATTTAATATGCTATAAATATGTTTTATTTTGCATAAGTGTTGCATTGGCATGTGCATTACATTTGCATTGGTTATTGCACCTGACAGGACGTTGTGTACATGAAGGCCCTTGAACTACTAGTTTGGGTTATGGTAGTCAAGTAAGTATAGTCCCTAGAACTCTTTTGCTCGGGTCATAGTATGGTAACTACTATGGATAATGGAAGTAAGTACAGGATGTGTGGGTAGTAGACTAGGTATCCTAAAGATTAAATGATATAATTTCTTTAAGACATTTAATCAATAAAGAGTTTAATATTTATTTCATATATGAAACATGTCCTCTTTATGTTCATTTATGTTGAATGTATGATAAGCAAATAAAAGTCAAAGATTGCCAATCTAAACCTTTACGATCGTGTATATGATAGACAAATTACGTAGAAGACATGAATCTTAAGGCGATAGTCTAAATATAAAAGGCACACAATTGAGAGAATAAAATTAGGCACTTTATTTATGTTAAGATTGTTATGTTGTCTACATCCATAAGGGGAGATGGCTTGTCATGGTAATCGAAGTGGAACTCTACGAGTAAAGACATTGGTATGTTGTCAATGGTGACAATATATTGCATCAGGACTAAAGATAAATTGATTTAGTTAATAGTTCTATTTGAATCAATTAATTCGCTTTAAACAATCATATGTGTTGCATCTTAATCGTGAAATGAATAAATAGGTTCGTATTTTTGACTTATATCTTTTGATATACTAAAGGGTGACAACTTCAATTATATAAAGGTAAGTACATCAGGACGTTGAAGACATGACTCTTGAATAACATAAACTTGTTATTTATAGATATCGAATCTATAGCTCTCTAATAGAGTTAATGATATTCGATTATAAACATTATCTTGCACTTGAAAACTGGAGTATTTAACTATTTGGATACATATGGGTAACGAAATGGTATACTATTCGTATTAGCAATGAATAGTAAGTATTCTAATAGTGAGAAAAGAAAACACAAGATAAATATAATTGAAAAGGTGAAACGGAATTTATACTTAAGCCGATTATGAATATCCTATTGGGATATTACATATTATTGTGGCGTCCGGCCCGGGCGTACCCCCTCAAGCCTCCATAGGACCCACCTTGCGGGGCCCCCGGACTTGTGGCTCTTATTGGTAGACCATCCCCGTGCCGCCCACTCATCCGTACTGTCCCCTCTGGGGCCCTCTGGCCCCTCAGGGATTTCTTTCGCGTCCCTCGGG
>CAMOHE010022801.1:763-26062 GCA_946598075.1 Artocarpus hirsutus
ATCGGCCTGTCGGATGCCAAGCATCGGCCTGCCGATCTTGTGGATTTTGAAAACCCCATTTTGCAAGGCCTCGGACGGCCTGCCGATGGGTGACCTTCGGCCTGCCGGTTAAGTTCGGCCTGCCGAAGTTGAAAGTTCGGCCTGCCGGCCGAGACATGTTCAGAGAATTTTGTCTTTTGTTTTTCAAAGGCCATTTAATTTAAATAATATTAGCAAACTATTTATACAATGACTATGGAAAAGCAAATTATTTTAATTAAGAAAGATTATGATTTCTTATAAATTATATTTGTATAAAAAAAAAAATGTATGTAAAGATCCTGGGAATGCTTTTCCAAATTATGATTTCAAATACATGTTATCAATTACAATAGTTTGCTTCAGTTTTAACGAATGAATGTAACGTTATCTGTGACGTCTAGAAGGGGGGCGTCACAAGAATGGCTTGGCTAAGAGAAGAAATAGGACTTTGTTGGACATGATCAAGTCCATGATGAATTATTCGATATTGCCCCTATCTTTTTAGGGATATTTACTACAAACTGTATTTTATTTTTTAACAATGTGCATTCAAAATCATTTTCTAAAACTCCTCATAAGTTATGGACAGTAGGAAGGCATCTTTAAATCATATTCGCATATGGAGATGTCTTACACATGTCTTGGATAAGGTAGCAAATAAGTTAGAAGCAGGTTCGAAAGTTTGCATATTTTTAGGATATCCAAAAAGGACAAAAAATGGTTATTTCTAAAACCCAAGAGAAAATAAAGTTGTGGTTTTAACGAGAGTGATATTCCTTTGGGAAAGTTACATGAACAATTTTAAGCCTTATAGTAGGGTGGTAATTGAGGAAATAGGGAGCAATCTAATCGCTCCTGTAGTTCTAGTAGAAACCAATCCAATCAATAAGGATAAACTGGCAGAACAACAACCTATTAAACTTTGGCATAGTGGGAGGATCGAGCGTCAACCTATGAGGTATTTGTTTCATGGTAAAGTCTACTTGGCTAGATTGGTTGAACATTGGATTGGTTAAACATGATAGGGATCCTTATACTTACAAAGAGGCTAAGGAGGACATTGATGCAAAACTATGGACAAAATATGAACATTGAGATGAAGTGTAAGAAGACTTATGAAGTCTGGGAGCTTGTAGACGATCTTGAATGGGCAGAATACATACCATGCAAATGGGTCTATAAGAGAAAGAGAGAAGTAGAGGAGAAAGTCAAAATCTATAAAGCTAGATTAGCGATAAAGGGATACATGTAAGAGGAAGAAATTGATTAAGAGTATACCTTTTTGCCTATAGCCTTGCATAAGCCCATCCGCATTCTCTTATCCATTGCTATCATTCTCGATTATAAGATTTGGTAAATATATGTCAAGACAACATATTTAAATTACTATCTTGATGAGATCATTACATGGTACAACCAAACAAGTTCAAAGCTAAGGGTCAAGAGAACAAGGTTTGCAAATTACTAAAGTCTATTTATTGACTTAAGCAAGCTTTCTATTCTTGGAACATAAAATTTAACCAGGTGGACAAGACTTATGAGTTTGAACAAAATGTGGATGCGAAAGTGGTCATGTTACTGCTCTATGTACATGATATTCTGTTTATTGGCAATGACATAGGTTTTGTAATCATTAATCAAAGTTTGGTTGGCCAAACAGTTTGACATGAAGGACTTAGGTAAGGCTAATTATATTCCAGGAATCAATATCTTTTGGGATAGGAATTGGTTGGCCAAACAGTTTGACATGAAGGACTTAGGTGAGGCTAATTATATTCCAAGAATCAAAATCTTTTGGGATAGGAAGAAGAAAATGATAGCTCTATCCCAAGCTTTATTCATATATAAGATTCTTGAGAACTTTGTAATGCAAAATTCCAAGAAAGGTGGGCTCGCAGTCATCAAGGTCTGGAATTGCTCTTTTTAAGATAAACTATCCAAAGTCAGACCAAGAATAAGAATATATGAAGAAGGTACCTTATACATCAATAGTAGGTTGTCTCAACCAGACATATGCTATGCATTTGGGATAGTAAGTCGATATCAGTTAGATCCAAGACCAAACCATTGTGTTACGGTCAGGCATTTTTTCAAGTACTACAGAAGAACTAAGAGTTATATGCTAATGTATTTAGGCAAGGATCTAACACCTCTTGGATATTCTTATTTGGATTTTCAATCTTGCTTGGATTAGAGAAGATCGACTTCTAGATCTTCATTTACTCTTAGTTGAGGCACTATCAGTTAGAGTAAAGCCAAGCAAGGTTGTGTTGTTGATTCAATGATGGAGGCTGAGTATGTGGCTACCAGTGATGTTTCGAAAGAAGAAGAGTGGCTCTGTAAGTTTCTTTGGGGTTTTGAAGTAATTCCTTGTATGGATAAACCGATTAAGCTGTATTGTGATAATAGTACAGTGATAGCAAATACCAAGTAGTCAAGACATGACAAGATGAGTAAGCACGTTGACTGAAAGTATCTTGATATGGGACTTCATTGAGGATGGGCATGTTGCTATGTGCTAGGTTGCATTCAAGGACAATATAGGTAATCCTTTTAAGAAGAGATTAACTATGAGGGCTTTTGAGAAGGACATCGAGGCTATATGAATGCGTAACATGTCACATTTTCTCACTTAGGACAAGTGAGAGATTGTTAAACTAGGTGCCCTAAGTATTCAATGAGGTAATTGTTTTTAACAAATTTAAAGTTTTTATTATTTTTATATATCAAATATGTCCTCTTTATGTTGAATGTATGATAAACAAACAAAAGTCCAAGATAGCCAATCTAAACCTTTGAAATCGTGCATATGATAAATGGATGATACAGAAGACATGAATCTTAAGGTAATAGTCTAAATATAAAAGGTTCACAATAGAGGGTATAAAGTTGGGCACTTTATTTATGTTCAGATTGTTATGTTGTCTACATCTCTAATGGGATATGATTTGTTTTGGTCACTAGAGTAGCGCTCACGAGTATAGACATTGTTTTATTGTCATTGGTGATGACATATTGTATTAAGACTAAAGATGAATTGATTCTGTCAATAATTTTGTTTGAATAAATCAATTTATTTTAGACAATTATATGTATTACATCTTAATCCTGAAATGGATTAATGAATCCGTATTCATAACTTATGTCTTTTGATAAATCAAAAGGTGACCTCCTAATTAAAGGTATGCATACCAATATATTGTATACATGACTCTTGATTAACATAGACTCATTATTCATAGATATAGAGTACATAACTCTTTTGTAGAGTTAATGATATTCTCTTATAGGCATTATCCTATAATCGAAAATTAGATCACCCAACCATTTAGATACATATTTGTCACCAAAGGTATACTATTTGTATTGGTTATGAACATTAAGTATTTCAATGGCAAGAAAATGGAACATAAGATAAATTTAATCGAGAAGTTAAAAAAGAATTCATCCTTAAGCCAATTAGAGGGATCCTATAGGGATGTTCTACTTGATGATATGTCATGGAAGAAAGACTTATTGGAGTGCAACTCTAAGCTTTTAGTGAAATTTATAATAGTCTGAGAGTGCAACTCTAAGCTTTTAGTGAAATAGCTTTAGGGTTGATAATTATGAAATGCATATGTTGGGAATATGCTATTTTGTAATTATAGGTGATTGTTGGTTATGGGCCTAAAAGTAAGTAAAACACAGTGGAATAGCGTTTTAAAATTTTTCTTAAACTTTCATGATGCTACATACAATAATTAAATAAAACACAAACTTACAGGTCTAACAACAGCTCTGGATGATCAAATGTTTCAAAACCTTCGGATCTTTCTTGTTATTCTCCTCCTTTTAGGTTAACTAGTGTGTGGGCATTAGTGAGATTTCTTGAATTATCTCTACAATATCTCCATCCAACCTTTCTTAGTAAAGGTTCTTTAAACTCTGAAAGGGAGAGCCTAAAGAGCACTAGATAGAGGCTAGAGAAAAGTATGTAGAAAATAGAATCTCTAAGGCCTATTTATAGACATACTAATAGCAGTTAGTTAGATCATAATCTTCCAAAGATTCTTAGACGTGACAAGTGTTGCAACAGGAACATGTGTCGCAACCACCTCTAACTGTGTGATCTTGTATCCTTCCAGAATATGTGCAAAATCCAATTTTAATTCAAACTGAGATATTGTTTATTTTAACTTTTAAAATAAATATCTTCTATAATTTTTTTTTTATTATTTAGATTATCTTGTAAGTCAAATAATTATCTATAGAATCTATCTTAGCTCTTAAAAAAGATATTTTTCTATACTAAGGTAACAAATAGATTACATGAACATCTGGCAAGATATTTGTCTCCTTAAATCATGGATGTGGTGACACCTGGACTCCTAGAGTTCCAATGTATTGCACTACACATAGGCTAGTTAAGGGCTATGTGAAATTACCTTTTTGCCTTTATAGATAAAATTAATTCAAGAAAATTTCCATTGATCCATCTGAAAGTATGTTATGGAGAAAGCAAGAGGACCCAATGGACATATATAATTTAAATTCCAATAATTATTTATAATTTAATTATCTCATAATAATCATTAACTCCAGTTTATGCCATTTTTAGAGACCAAAATTGCACTATTAAATTATATACAAAATTATATGGAACCATAGAAATGTAAATAATATGGTTCTCTATTGATATAATCATTTGCCGTATGATAATACCCTCCACAATAATATTCATAATTAGAGCCAGATTCATGATTTTCAATACAACCTCTCCAATTACTCTGTTGTCTATGAGTTTTGGTAATTTTCTAATAGATGACCTTTTTATGAACAAATCATAAATGACAATTTTTGGGAATGTTTGATATCCCATATCAAACAGTGAAATCTCTACATCTAAGTTCCCGAGTTAATACTCATGGGCATATTATTTTAACATCCCATCTTGTAAGAGTTGTGGATTCTATATTTGTGAGTAATGGTCTACCTATATTAGTTTGTCTCAAACATGCTGAGTTATTGATCATGGATGTTACAGATCTCATTCATTAGTAATCAAAAGACATATCAAATAGATGCAAATTTGCTAATCGCCTTAGGATTATGGTAATATCCATAAAATGATCAAAGAGATAGTATCCAAATTTCTCGTCACAGAATTATAAATAAATTAAATTCTATCTTGGTCCAAATTTAATGTATTCGAAATACGTTGATGCCTCTATTCAGTAATCATCATTACTATAATCTAGATAAGATTATTCTACCAAGTTAGGAATAAAAAATATAAAAAGCTTAAGTAAGATAAAATGCCCAGTTTTATCTACTAATTGTAAACCAAAATTTATACTAAATATACATAATCATATCCTATCTATTATGAACACTTCATATATGTAATTATGGACTTTTATAAGTATTAGAGCCTATATGATATTTTCATGCATATCAGTATATATATCTCACGGAGAACAACAAGGAATATTATTTATTAATAATGAAAAACTTTATCTCTCATAATGTCTAATTGGGATAAAATGATATGCTTTAAAAGTACCAACCCCAACAATCTCCCACTTGCATCAAAGCATAAATGGCATCTCTCAAATTCCTATACCTTTCAAATTGATCCTCAAAACCTTTTGTCAAGAAAGTTTTTACAAACAAATCAACAAGGTTGTTCTCCCAATCAAACTTATACATTGTCATATCTCCCCGCTACACTTATTGGAAAATGTAAATGTAGTAGAATTTTAAAAATTTTAAATCAAAGCCTTTGTTTCAAATAACAAGTTAGACATGCTATATATAAATTAATTAAAGATCCTAGCTCTTGATTTTCTCCTGTGGTTGGAAGGAGACATTAATAAGAAGAGAATTGAACAACATATGCCTACTTGCATTTTGGTCTTGAAAATGAGAAAAGCAAAAAAGACTAGATGATTGAAGCTCTTCTAGGTGTAATTCTCAACAACAGTTCTGTCTAAGGATTTTTTGCTAGAAATATAGTTCCAATTCTAAGAAGTTCATAAGATTTTTAGCTAATTTATATACATAGCATGTCTAACTTGCTATTTAGAATAAAAGATTGCTTTAAAATTTTTAAAATTCTATTGCATTCACATTTTCTAACAATTAGTATCAGAGCCATGGTTTGCGTTGATTTACGAGTTTGTGTACATAAATTATGTAATCTTAATATCTCTCCTATGCTTGAATTAAATTTTTTAGAGAGTTGACACTCTAAGGTTTCTGTATAAATTTATATGTTGTCATGAGATTATGTGGTGAATTAATAACCGTTGATTAAATTTTTGGTTTTAATTATTTCTTTTTGGCCTATTATGGTTCCTTAGAGGTTAGAATATGTATCTAGGTTTTTTATATAATTAGATAGTGGTTTATCATCATTGTATGGGGTATGTTCTTTTATTTTATAGAAATTTTATAAGTTGGAATTGGTATTGATGTTGGCTATAAATTTTCTATTAAAATATCGAAGATGGATCTTGAAAATGGAAATGATTGCAGCTCCATGTGTTTTTTTATGTTTATAAATTTTTTATGTTTTTGAATTGTTAAAAATAAATTAAAAACTCCTTAAAATTTGTTTTTGCAAAAGGATTGGAAAAAGATGATTCAACATTGGACGGGCAGGCTGGTCACCTTGTATTGGTCGACTAGAAGCTGATAGAGCCACGTGTTTTACATGAATCCAGTAGGCCGATGAATATAGGCTAGCAGGCCGATCTCAAGCAAAGCCATTTTTTAAATTGGTGCATTTTCTAGTATAGTTTTTTATTTTATTTTTGAGACAATTTGTGAAATATAGAATTTTATGATAACTAGAAAAATAAATTTTTTGATATATTTGAGATTGAAAATTGAAGACGGACACTACATGAAGAAAGATACAATGAAAAGATACAAAATGAAGAATCGATATTGTTGATGCTTACCGTGTTCTGACGTCATACCAACACCATGTGTGGCTGCGCATGGTGCTCAGCTCTTCCTCGTTCACCTCTGCCTAGATCGATTGACCTGCATCAAGAGGAGGGACGCCTCGGAGGTGGGTTAGTTGGTAAACAAGACAAGGGCTCTTCGATGCTCAAGGTAGGGGGTGCTTGACAGAGGTTAGGAACTAGTTTGTTAGGAATGAGCTTGCTTGCTTGAATGTAATAAATGCATCCTATTTATAGGTTACCACTTAGACCGGGTGTTAGGTGGGTTTCGCCCATAACCTGGGTGTCACATCATGGCGTGTCAGATGGCAAGTGACAAGTGTCGTGTCCCTTAGTCGGTGGATGAGCTCGCATCCAACGATGAGTTATTGACCACTTGTGGGCCAGTGATAGCAAGTAGCAGCCTACTTAAGGAGGATGATGGTCCGACCCAAGCTGATGTTAAGTCCGAGGAGGCACCCTAGGAGGGTGCGGCCTAGAGGAGCCCTAAGGAGCACCTTGGACAATGCACCAAGCATAATCGGGGTCAGTTGTAAGCTCCATGAACCTTGCCAAGCTAGGTGGCCGACCACCTGGAGTTTGGCTCCTCAGTGGTGGCGCCGAGCTCACCCTCAACAGTAGCCCCCTAGTTCACTTGGTCGGTGTCCGGCCGGGTGGACTATGCCGAGCGGGTGAGGTTGGCTTAAGAAGGAACACCAAAAGGCGTCCCAAGATGATGGGAGATGAAGGGTTGCAGGGGTGTCAGGGACACGCGTCACTCTACGACCGACTACGTCACCTGTTAGGCTTAATGATCACGCCTCTTTGTCCTCCGTGCCTAAAATTCTCACGCGAAATGGCTATAAATAGGGCTCCCCTTTTTCGTCCTTCGTACACGTGATTAAGACGACATTTTGCTCTTGAGTTTTGACTGCGAAGCTATTAACTACAACCTAAGTTCTTTTCATTTCCCAACCACACGTTAGCCGAACAGGTAATTCCCAAGGAGCTCAAAAATGAGTGATTTGTCAGATTCCTAAAACATGGATATTTCTTGGTTGGATAGTAGCTCCGAGACACCCACTCATGCAGACGTTAGCACTGGGTGAGCGCCACCTAGGCAGGAAGGTGCGGGGCAACTCACACAAATATTGTGGCTCGACTTTTAGACTGTCCCCGAGTAAGAATTCCTTGACAAGCTTAACAGACAGCGCCCCATGAGACTGTGCAAGGGTGAAGACCCCTATATCGGAGCAGCAACCACCGGCTCCTCCTGAGTTACCGCCCAAGAGAGGGCCGAGCTGGGCGTCGCAGTCGACATTCCAAGCACGTCTAGGCAGTAGTCCGGTGCGTCTGCCCCGGTTTTAGGTAGAGTGATCGTTGAGATTTCTGATGAAGAGGGGCAGGCTAAAGAAGCAGAGCCAACCGAGAGCCCCCTAGTAGATGAGGGCATCAGGGTCACACGAGTCCTCGGCGTGGCTGCCTACAAGGTCAGCCGGCCAGGGTAGACCTCGGTGGCAGACTACTTTAGTGTGATGACAGAGTCCCAGCTAGTGGACCTTCGTGCCAAGTTCAACATTCTCGACGATGTCATCATGATCACGCCCGAGGAAGGAGACTCCCCCTTGACCCGCCGGAGGGGTGCATAACATTGTACACAAAATTCTTTCGCACTGGGCTACGTTTACCATTCCACCCCTTTCTCCGCTGGGTACTCAACGACCTCAATGTGTGCCCGGCCTAGCTAAACATGAATAGCTACAGGCTATTGATCAGGATGTACATACTATATTACTAGGCTACCAAGATGCCATTGGAGGCATTTAAGCAGGTGTTCAAGATAAAGAAACTTCCCTGGCAGTCTAGATGGTACTATTTCACTGGCTTTAGGAAGGACTTCATTATGGGCAACCCCGACTTAGACAAGCTTTGGAAATACGAGTGGTTCTATGTCAGGGGAAATTATCTAGCCCGAGCTGGTGAGGCCGTTCCAGAGGATCAGCATGTGCCAAGGAGGTTCGAACAAGGGCATGCCTAGAGCAAGCGGCCGTGGACCCTACATGAAATAATCAGGATGGTCAAGGATCTCTTTGAGAAGCAGGAGGTGAAAAGGCAGCAGACCTTCCTGCTTAGCAAAGAGATCCTGTCACTCTATGGTTGGTTTGGGGGAACCAACGAAATAAATCCTCCTTGTAACCTTGAGCCTGGTCGGACTACCGAGCAGGTCACAGTTGCTAGACTGAGCACCGTTGACATACCAAGGCTGAGCACAGTCTGATCCAATCGACTGATGAGGGAGCCACCATCGTTTGTTTCAGAGGGCTCCTCGGGTGGCTCCTTCGATGTGGGACCACTTGTAGTAGACGAGGATCTCGTGGACATGATAAGGCTCCTTTACCCGTCGTGCTTACTTTGGATCGATGGTTGGTCCTAAGTTTTATTCTTGTTTTTTGACACATGTTGAGCTTGTTTTGACTTGATTTTTGTTTTGGCAGAGATGTCCTTTAGGCCAGAGCTGGCGGCTGTGTAGAAGAGGCTTGCCATGATGGAGCGCCTCTGCAGGAAAGGCAAGCACGTTGAGGTCAGGAAAAAGTGTAAGTGGACCCCACGAGCAAAGGGCCAAGGGCATCGTGAGTAGCTATCTGCAGCAGTCCAATAACAACAGCCCGAGCCGATAGGGGTCGAGGCCTCTTCGAGTGCCACCCTCGAGACCGGTAGGGCCTCGCCTAACGCCCCCACAAGGCAAACCAAATATAGGAAGCATATCCTCGAATGCCCCGAGACGCCGTCCCCAAGACGACTTCCTAAGGAACCTTTAGAGTGAGGGCTTCCAAGGTGTGTCTGAGGTAGTGTTTCGATCAGCCGCCCTAGTAAGCATCTCCTCTTACAAACTTTTTTGGTCAACCGCCGTTGATTGTTCACTAACCAACCATACTTTCCCAGACAAGTGCCTACACCCACTTGGCCTATTCCATGGGGCAGAAAGAGGTCCACCATGCAAAGGAAAGGCTTAAACGGGGCACCCTTAAGCTTTAGGAAGCAGAGAAGAAACTAAGTGAAAAGGACACCAAGTTAGATCAAATCAAGGCTTCACTGTCCCAAGCTGAAGAGGAGGCAAAGAAAGCAAAGGAGGAGGCAGAAAAGGCAAAGGAGGAGCTCAAAGTCATTGAGCTGGTCAAGAGCCAGCTCCTAGAGGAGAAGAACCGCCATGTAGAAGAGCTCCTGGGCTAGCTTACCCAAGCTGTGGAGGAATTCAAAGAATCCTCGACATATACCGACCTCTACTACTTTGGTATGTTGGACCTGAAGGAGGTGTTGGTCGTGCGGTACCCTGAGACCGCAAGTTTCAACTAGTCGAAATTAATAGCCGAGCTCGGGCAAGTGGTAGCACCATAAGCCTCCGAGGTCGTTGAGGTGGACGACGAGGACAATGGGGACGAGTAGGGTGCCGGTGGCGGAGAGGAGGAGCAGGCTACTGGGGAACACGACAATGGTGGCAACGAGGACGATGTCGGGGAAGGGGCCCAGGCTTAATCATCTTGCTTTTGTTTTGTTTTTGTTGTATCTAGGCTCGGGAGGTGCCCGGTTATTTGTACCTCCCCACTTCCTTGAATTAATGACATTTTCTTTTCCAAGATAATGATCCTTGAATTTGGAAATTTTATCCCAAGTAAACTTATTCCCAGATATGCAAAATGTTATTCATTAGGTGGGGAGTTCCTCGGGAGTGTAGGTACCTTGGCTTAGGGTTGATTAGTTACTTGTTCTTTAATTCTTTTTCAACCAAAGTTCTGCCGACTTGTGATCCTAACGATCACCTGAGTTAATCCAAGAACGTTGTGGCAATCGAGTTAGGTCACCCATTTCTCGGTTGGGTACAGCACAACTGCATGTGATGACCCTTGCCCTATCGTAGTTCCCCTAGACTTGTTTAAGTTGTTGGAAACTTATACAAGTCTAACGGTTGTCAAGATTTTATCCTGTTAGGATGACTTGTGGGCTGCCTACAGGGGGCAGACGTGATTGGCTGACTTGATCAGCTCCCTGACATAACTGGCGGTCAGGACAATCCGTCTTCAGGATTTGTGTCTAGATAACTGAGCTGGGGTCGAAGTAGCCTTGTTTAGGATTTAGGATTCCTTAGACACATATTGCTCAATGGAACAGTGTAGGAATTTTGCTTTTCATTGATGCATAACATTTATAATCCAGTCCTATTCAATAGGTCTAGTTACAAAAGAACTTTGCAAGAGGTCAAAAAGCGTTTCTGGCTAGTTTTAACAAAAGGATCTTTTTAGGTGTTCGGCATTCCAAGGATGGCCAAGCATATTGTCGTCGATGTCGGACAGTTTATACGTTCCTAGCCATACAATGCCCATGATTCGATAAGGTCCGTCCCATTTTGGTCCGAAGGCTCCCAGCCTAGGTTGGGGGACCGTGACTTTTTTCAGCACCAAGCCTCTGACTTTAAAGCTTCTCGGTCGGACTTGCTGGTTATAGTACCGTGCAACGACTTGATTCTGGACTGCATTGCGAATAACAGCTTGGTTTCTTCTCTCCTCAAGTAGGTCAAGCTTGGACATCATGATTTTGGCATTTCGTGTTTCCTCGAAGTGCTCGATTCGATAGCTCGGTAAACTAACTTCGACAGGTATAACAGCTTTGGCACCGTACATGAGCAAGAATGATGTTTCTCCTGTAGCAGTCCAAGCAGATGTTCGGTAAGCCCACAGCACTTTTGGGAGTTCGTCGATCCATGCTCCCTTAAGGCCTTCGAGCTTCTTCTTTAGGTTGTCCTTAATGGTTTTGTTTACCACTTCGACCTGCCCGTTACTCTATGGATAGCTCGAGGAAGAGAAAACTTTCCTGATGTCGAGCTGCTTGGAAAGGTAGAGGAAACTTGCAGCTTCAAATTGCTTAGCGTTGTCGGTTACGATGGTGTGCGAAATCCCAAACCCATAAATAATGTTCTTCTAGACAAAGTTGGTGCATTTTGCTTCGGTCATGTTAGTGTAGGGTTCCATCTCGACCCATTTGGTAAGGTAGTCGATGGCCACTATGCAATATCTAAATTAAGACCGGGCCGACAGAAGGGGTCCGATCAGGTCTATGGCCCATTTCTCGAACGGCCACGTCAAAGTAACCGAGGTGAGGGGCTCGACGTGGTGCACGGGCAACCTCGTAAACTGTTGGCACTTCATGCATTTCTAAGCATATTCTTTGCAATCTTACTGCATGGTCGGCCAATAGTAGCCCTATCGAAGGCATTTTTGGGCTAAAGACTGGCCCCCGGAATGGTTTTCGTAGATGCCTTCATGGATTTCCTTCATCAAGTATTGGGCCTCGTTAGGCCCTACACACCTGAGGCATGGGGTCGTATAGCCGCGTCGGTACAACTTTCCATCGATCATCGAATACCAGGCCAAGCTGTTGTAGATCAGACATGATTCTTTGTCGTCGGGCAATTCGATTGTGGTTAGGTATCAGATGATCGGTTCAATCCAAGCAACTGTGTTATGCTCAATTATACTTGATACTACTCTAGCTATGCTTGGCTCGGTCAGCCTCTCAATTGGGATAGATGTTAGGTCATCTCCACCTAATCCTGATGCCAACCAGGCAAGGGTGTCGGCCTTGGAGTTTGCTGACCTCAGGATTTGCCTGAAGTTGCATGATTTAAATTGGCCGAGCAACACTTTAGTTTCTTTTAAGTACAAGGCCATCGACTCTGTCTGAGCCTGGAAAACTCCAACCACTTGCTGGATGACAAGCATTGAGTTGTTGTGGATAGTGAGGCGTTCAATGCCAAGGTCTCTAGCAATCCAAAGTCCAGCCAGGAGTGCTTCATATTCTGCTTCATTGTTTGAGGCTTTGAAGTCAAACCTAAGGGCGTATGGTATCTTTTGTCCGTCCGGGATAATTAGCAGATCTGGCCCCTAAGCCATCTACACAAGATGACCCGTCTACAAAGAGTTTCCATTCTTGCTCCAGTTCAAGGCGGGGGTCGCTGTAGCTAGAAGTGTCATTTTCCATTTTGGGAGATTTCTCAACTAGAGGCGTACCTTGCTCAGAGTCTGTAAATTTGACGATGAAGTCTGCTAGTGCCTGAGCTTTGATAGCAATTCTCGGCATGAAATGTACATCATACTGACCAAGTTCAACTGAACACTTGGCCATTCGACCTGATATCTCCAGACTCAATAAAACTTGCCAGAGCGAGAACTTGGTCAGTACTTTTATTGTGTGGCATTGGTAATAAGGCCGTAACTTTCAAGCAGAGGTGACCAATGCGAATGCCAACTTCTCGAGTGGGGGGTGCCTCTCCTCGACACCCTAGAACGCGTGGCTGGTGTAGTAGACTGGGAATTAAGCATCATCTTCTTCTCGGACAAGAACTGAGCTTACGGCCCTCTCAAAAATAACTAGGTAGACGGTTAGCGTTTCCCCCGATAAAGGCTTAGATAGGAGCAGGGGCATGGCTAGGTACCTTTTCAAGTTCTGGAATGCTTCTTCGCATTCCCCGCTCCACTCAAACCTCCTATTGAATGCCTTGAAAAATGGATGGCACTTGTCGGTAGCTTGGGAGACAAATCTGGATAGAGCCGCTACCATGCCGGTCAACTTTTGCACTTCTTTCACAGTCCGAAGTGAGTGCATGTCGATGACTGCTTATGCCTTTGTAAGGTTGACTTCAATACCGCACCGGTTAACTAGAAAACTAAGGAATTTTCCCGAGCTCACCCCGAAGGCACACTTCACCGGGTTGAGTTTCATCCCATACTCCTGGAGTATGTTGAAGCTTGCTCAGAGGTCGGCCATATGATCGGGTGCTCAGGCAGATTTAACCAGCATGTCATCCACATACACCTCCATCATCTTGTCGATTAGCCTGGCGAACATCTTGTTGACAAGCTGTTGGTAAATTGCCCTAGCGTTCTTTAATTTGAAGGGCATTACTACATAACAGTAAAGCCCCTAGTCGGTGACAAAAGCTGTCTTCACCTGGTCTTCCTTGGCCATCTGGATCTGATTGTAGCTGAAATACGCATCCATAAAGCTTAGCAGCTCATGCCTACCTGTCGCGTCCGTAAGCTGATCTATCCGGGGTAGCAGGAAGCAGTCTTTTGGGCACTCCTTGTTCAGATCGGTGTAATCTATGTAGACCCGCCATTTCCCACTGGCCTTTTTGACTAGCACGACATTTACCAACCACTCTGGATACGTCACTTCTTGGATAAATCCAGCCTTGAGGAGTTTTTGAACTTCCTCATTTATAGCAGCATATCTTTCAGGTTGAAGGCTCTTCTCTTCTGTATTACTAGCTTGTGGTTGGACTATAAGTTGAGGCGGTGACAGATCACACTTGGATCTATGCTGGGCATGTCCTCACGTGACCACGTGAACACATCCCGGTACTCAGCGAGTAGCTTTTCCAGGTCGGCCCAGATCTCAGCTTGGAGTTGCAACCCGAGTTGAACCGTGCGTTCAAGATGTTCTGGGTCCAGGCTGAACGGCACTAGGTCCTCGATCGAAGTTGCTCTGACCTCCTCCTTAGGAAGTCGGGGGTCTAGATCGATAAGCATATGAGATTGTGGGTTCATCGGTAGCTCTGCCTCATCGGCCACCCAGATAGCCAAGATGTTCAGTTGCTTGCTCGCTGCCCAAACAACATTTTCGTAACAAGCTTGAGAATCCTTCTGGGATGAACGAATAACTCTGACCCCATTCTCCATGGGGAATTTCATGGCCAAATGGTAAGTGGACACAATGGCCTTTAGTGCATTCAGTGTCGATCAGCGGAGGATGATGTTATACTAAGAGGGTTTATCAACGACAAGGAAGTCGATGACTCGAGTGACCCGAGTAGTTCCCTCTCCAAAGGTCACTGGCAATGCAACCTGCTTGAACAAGATGTCTGCCAAGCTACCATTATCGACCAGCACCTGCCGCACTATGTTGTTGGCTACATACAGCTCACAAAAAAGTGTGTCATTATGCGAGTGAATCAATTTGTCAGCCTCTTCCTCGGTGAAGGTGATAGGGTTGTCCTGTTGGCGGTAAATTTTATTTACATGCTCGGACATGTTGATAAATTCCCTGTGCTCCACCAACCGAGCTTCTCGGACGTACATCCGCAAACTACTTAAGGTGTCCCTGATGACAGGCGTGTCGAAGATCGTGTGGATGATGTTTGGGGGTTTCAGAGAGTTCCCACCATTACATCAGCGATCCTACGCATCTTGGCTCGACGATCCATTTCTACCAGCGTAAGTGGCCGATGTTATGACCCGCTCAACAAACTCCCTTACATGTCCTTCTCGGACCGGCCTCTCGATCTGGTCTTTGAGCTGTATGCAATCTCGGGTGGTGTGTCCTATGTCTTTATGGAACTCGTAGTATTTCCCTTGATGGCGCTTCACCCTACTGCCTTTCAGCTTAGGTGGGGAGACCAATAGGTTCTTCCCGCTCACTTGGGCGTATACCTTGTCGATCGTCGCCACTAGCGGGGTGTAGCTCTAGAATTTAGCGGTCGGGATTTTCAGCTTCTCAGACTTTTCCTTCTTCTACTTTTTTGGCTGCTCGACAGCCACTTGCTTGAGAGCCTTTTGCTTCTTACCCTTTTTTATGCCACTGGTGCCGGCCTCTTCGCTGCGGCTCTTCATATACTCTGAGGCATCGACGTGCCTCTGTGTGTAGCCAAGCATCTACGAAAAAGTGCTTGGCTGCTCAAATGCCAAAAACCAAGTAAGCTTTTCATCTCGAAGGCCCCCTACAAAAATGTGCTTGAGGTTCTCGTCTTCAATGTGCTTCACCTCGAGGGCTGCTCGGGTAAACCTATTAATGTAGTCTCGTACACTGCCATCCCCTTGCTTGACAGCATACAGGTAGGTAATCTTTTTCCTCTTGGTTTTCATGGTAGAGAATGCCGTTGAGAAAGCATCGGCGAGCTGTCGAAAAAAAGAGATGGACCCCGGCTCTAGCCACCTAAACCATTGCCGAGTTGGGCCAGTAAGGCTCAACAAAAAGGCTTTGCACATAGTTGCATCGTTGGCATTCTAGAGAAGCATGTGCCCTCAAAAGAGCTCGACATGTTCGTCGGCCTCTGTGGTTCCATCGTAGGCCTTGATTTGTGGAACCTTGAACTTGGACGGCATAGGGGCTTGCATAATTATGTCCGAGAATAGAGGTTCGAGAGCTCCTGCATCTTCTAGGCCAAACTGGTTATTGCAGATTTCATCGATTTGGCACTTCAGTTTTTGGAGTTGGCGGCTGTTTGTATCCTCGGGCAGTTCGACCCTATAGGGTACTCAATCCTCGGCCCGGTCGCCAACCTCAGGTTCTTGGCCTTGGGGCACCCTTCAGCGCTGGTGCCTGTTGAAAACTGAAGCTCAGGAACCTTAGGGTAATGGTGGTCGCACCACCTGTGGGCCGATTCGGCCCTCCTGGACGAGTCAGTTGTTACCCGAGATTCCACGCGCGGAGCCACGCGTGTATCCAGAGTCTGCTTCGTCAACAAGGCCAATCTCCTATCTTGCTCGACCTCCAACCTAGTCAGCCAGGGTTGGAGGAAGGAGGCCGAGAACAGCCTGTTGCTATGCCTGCTGTGCAAGCTATTGAGTAAGTATCTGGACTGCATTAGTGAGCTTCCAGATCGGATCATGTGCAACCAGGTCCGGCACTTGCTGGGCTCGCGCCGTGCTTCCTTGGCCACTAGACCAAGCGGTTGTAGCCCGTGGATGGCCCCTTGGTCTGTCGGTGTTCTGAGGACAGTTTCACTGGTCTCCCGACCCCTCTTGTCTAGCACCGTCGTCTCGGGTGTTACCTCGAGTCACCATCATGAACCGAGGAATGTCTACGCTTGATGTTTAAATTGAAAGGCACAAGGGGCCCTCCTTCTAGCACCAAAATGTTGATGCTTACTGTGTTCTGGCGTCGTACCAACACCACGTGTGGCTACAGACGGTGCTCAGCTCTTTCCCGTTCGCCTCTGCCTGGATTGGTAGACCTGCAACAAGAGGAGGGACGCCTCGGAGGCGGGTTAGTTGCTAAACAAGACAAGGGCTCACTGATGCTCAAGGCAGGGGGTGCTCGGCAGAGGTCGGGAACTAGTTCGTTGGGAAGGAGGTTGCTTGCTTGAATGCAATAAATGCATCTTATTTATAGGTTACCACTTAGACTGGGTGTTAGGTGGGTTTTGCCCACAACCTGGGTGTCACATCATGGTGTGTCAGATGGCAAGTGACAAGTGTCGCGTCCCTTCGCCAGTGGATGAGCTCGCATCCGATGGTGAGTTATTTGCCACTTATGGGCCAGTGATAGCGAGTAACAACCTACTTAAGGAGGATGATGGTCTGACCCGAGCTGATGTTAAGTTTGAGGAGGCACCCTGGGAAGGTGCGGCCTAGAGAAGCACTTCGGACAATGCACCAAGCGTAATCGGGGTCAGTTATGAGCTCCATGAACCTTACTGAGCTAGGTGGCCGACCACCTGGAGTTTGGCTCCTTGGTGGTGGCACCGAGCTCACCCTCAACATATATACATTTCTATTGATCTTTTTGTAATCTTTTTTTTTTTTTAAGATAGGACTATAATATTACGGCTACTTATTTTATTGCTTCTAGCTTTGCTATTTTGTTGCTTGTTTGCTTTATAATATGTTTCTAATATGTATGTTGATAACATATATTAAATAAGAAAGTGCCACTCATTATAAAATTATTCATGCATGTTAACAAAAAACCTTAATTTCAAAATATTGAGTAGGAAAAGGATTTCAAAGAGAGGACCTAAGGCTTTCATTGTTGGTCCATAGGTAACACATGGTGGTTTGGACCCCTAAGAAGGGATGCATCGTGTATCGAGTTGGATCTCTAAAAGTATAATGGTTAAAAACACTCAAATTAATTTTATTATTAACCTCTCCTATGAACTCTGATAATAAGATTAATGGCCAAAGAAAAGGATTATTAGTATATGTTAGATCATACGGGTCTTAAATGGTATATACTAATTGGAAGAGATCTGCATTTTTAATTGAATTTGGCAAGTTTCTCTTGGGTGGTTTGTTGAATTCTAAGTTAGGAATGATCATTTTAAGGTTGTATTTTTCTCAAGGTTTTGACACATAAACACATTATATGCTTACTTGTTTGTGTTATCTTTCTAAAATTATTATTTCAAGTTTGCCTATGTTTGGTATAAGAATCTCTATTGTAGATCAAAATGTCAAAAAATGCTTTATCTTTTATACTTGACAAAAAAATTTTAACTGACAAGAGCTATAGTGATTGGAAACGGAACTTGAATATCGTCTCATCCTTTGTCAAATTAAAACTTGTGCTAACCATACCATGTCCTCCTATGCTACCAGCAAATCCACTAACGAACAAATCCAAATGTATGATTGCTAGAAGAATGCTGATGATCAGACCCGTTGCTATTTCATAGCTAGCATGAATAACATACTAAACGCTCATATTTCAATATTTCTCTAGATACGTCTTGATCTACTTTTCTCCCTCCCTTTGGAAGCAACAAACCCCCAACAACTATTACATACAACAAATTTAACATATTTGTGCTTGTGTCTGTGGGTCATATATATATATATACAAAAATACATGCATACATATATATGGCCAAAATTTAGTCGCGAAAAGTTATGTTTTTGTGATCAAAACCAAATTTACAACCAAAAGTTTGGTCGCAAAATCCAGCCATGAATGACCTTCTCAATTTCTTTTAGTGACCAAATTTAGTTGCTAAAGAATTTGCTTTGTTTTTTTTTTTTTTTTTGATCGGAAAAATTTCTTGTGATCGACATTTCGCGACCAGCTTGTGACCAAATTTTTCTGGTCATATAAACCTTTGATGACCAAATATATTACATTCTGCCACCAATTTTTAGGTCGCTGAAAATCATCTCTGGTAGAATGTTGATTGGTCATTAAGCCCAATAACTCAATAGCGAGACGTTATCAATTAGGATAATGTGCTGGTCATATAATACCATGGGCTATATATAGAGTGATGGATCTCGGATTTTACATTAGTGAGAGGATAAATAAAAAGAAAAAAATTTAGATGCTAAGATTAAGAAAAAGGAGCAAAATTTTTATATAAGATTTTAATTTTCTTTTAAAGTACTTCTCCATAACCTTCTCGATATACAACTATAATAATCCATGGTACATGTTCTAACAAAATATCATGTATCTTGAAAATACAAAGACAAGTATGACATTTAATCTCTTAACAAGAAAAATTTCATAGATGTTATATTATTTCACTGATAAACATAAATTGACAGCGATTGTTACTTATGTCTTGAGGAATGATTACACTCTGATAAAAATATTGAATGATTTTTTTCAGGACCGTGAGCGAAAAAAATAATAAGAGAATATAAGAAGGATGAAAGAAAGTAGGCAAGAGTATGTGAAAAATACTTCAAAAAATTATAAAGAAATAAAATGGGAAGTTGATGGTATTAGTATCCAGTAAAGATGTCAAAATTAGCCTAGCTTTGTAGGCTAGCACGAAATGCTAAAAAGTAGACATGACACGGCACAACTCAATTATAAAATGGGTCTAGCCCAACACAGTCATTAATCAAGTCAAGTTTGACATGACTTTTCGACATAGAACACATTAAGGGCATGACATGGCATAAGCACAAGCACAACAATGACATAGTATTATTGTGCTTTTGTGTTGCTATGATCATTGGAGACGCTTGTGTAGCTATGTTGCAAGCAAACAGTACTTTATTTTGCTACATTCCTTGTCAAGGGCTCTCAATAGCCAATTGTCTAACTTGTTATGCTTGTTCTACACTGCTACGTGCATTAGATTAGACAACTGTCACAAAAACTGGCTACTCAAGGGTCGTAAAATCCCATTCGTCTTACATGACGATTATAAATCATCATCTAAAGTCGACCAAAGCTTGGGTTTGGCGTGAGGTGCCAACATTAGATGACAATTTATCTTTAAAATTGTCGTCAAATCTTTTTTGTAGATTACCATTTTAGTGAAAAACCATTGTCTAAAGGTTGGTGTTGAAAAAAAAAATATTTTTGTTTTAGTCATTTTTTCCACGGTTGGCCAAATATCCTGTGATTCTATTTTTGTGGCCTTATAATTCATAGATAGTAACTATTTATTTTATGCAACACTTGACAATAAAATAATTATAATACAAAATATTCAAAACAACTATAAATTAAAGTAAAAAGTTAACAACATGCAATTTCAATAAACTTTCGCATTATTCATTTTTATTTGGAATTATATGTCAAATAAAAATACAACACAGTTTGCATTACGACATCCAAGAGAATGAAATATAATATAATACAATACAAATGAAATGTCTTATTAAATAGTTCAATGAAAAATACAATAACATAAAAGTGATTAATTTTTCCTTTTACCTTAATTAGAGTTATCAATACAAGTCCATTAAACATCTAAACAGACTAAGTGTGAATAGTCATAATAAAAATATCAACCTCATCCACCACTGTAATCTTTTGTTAAAAGATGGAACATCATTACCTTTCATCATTATCCTCATCACCATTACTAACAACTCTTGTCTTCATCGGCATGACTAATGACAACTCCAAATATTTAGAATCGATGATGTAGAAGACTTGTTTAGTTTGCAATGCCATGATGAATAGATCATTCTTTTAACCAATCTTCTAAAGTTTACTATTGTAACGGCATCATTATCGACTTTCACATAGTTATTGTCGACCCACTTGCACTTAAAAAGAGTTACTCGAAGGCTGCAATAGTCAGGTTCCCAAATGTCGTTAACATAGCCATAGTAGATCATTGTTCTATATATGGGATTCTTTGTCTTTTGCAAAGAAAACATGCCTAGAATCGGTATGAAGACACACAACACAATTTTGGATTGGGTGTTTCTTATTTCTTGTGCGAGTATAAAAGGTAAAACCATTTATTGAATACGGAATATATCTCATTTCTCCAACTAACTTAAACAAGTCTTCTGAGACACCTTTACTTTGAGACTCACAAGCCTTGTTATATGTGTTTGTCTGCATCCACCCTCTAAAAGTGTGGTTATGTTCATCTTGCAACTATTTCTCAACATGCTATCAATCAATCCTCTTATCATGGTGCCAACTAAAATCTTTTATATGATCCACATTGTGAAACAATCGCTTCAAGTACAGTTCTAATAGAATGTACCATAACACCTTAACTGGTACTCCTTTTCTTCTCTCCAACAGTTCCTTAGCTTTCTTCCACTGAGACATTCATCTAATTCTACACACTCTTTCTGTTATAGCACACAATCATTTGGGCAAGCATTTATGATTCTTCTACTCCATTCCTAGAGTATTCTTTGCCTCATACATACTTACAAGCACTTTATTATTATCTAAAAATGCATCATGAAAAAAATTCTAAATGTCTCGTGAAATTTGAATTGGACCACTCACTCGCTGCCTTCAAATTTCAAAATCTAATCAATCCAAATAGTTTGGTATACTTTGAACACCCGTTATAAAACAATGTCTCCGTATCTTTCATCATCATCTTAAATAAATTTGGTCAGTGCAAAAAATTTTGTTCTATATCATTCATCATGTCAACCATCTTAATTTTGTCATCATCCTCATCATTCATGAAGTTACTGACATGGACATTCCCCTTCACTGCCGATGATGAAATCGGGACTTCCTCACCATGCTATATCCATACTTAATAAGTCTGATCAATACCATATCAATATAAATAAAGCCTAATTTTATCATATGTTTGCCTTCTAATGTTTCCACAATCAATACAAGGCAACAAATTATACTCTCTTTCACATTAACCCTAGCAAAAGCCACCAAAATTCTTAACTCCTTCACATATTTATTGCCCATTCTATTAGCTTGATTCATTTCTTATCTGTTATTACAAAATCAAACTAAAATTTACTTATATGCATAACCAAAAAAAAAAAAAACTAAAGCTAACATATTCATATTCTCAAGTTCATGAACCAAAACTAAAACTAACACAAAAATTAAAACTAATAACCTTAATTAATTAATTAACGTTAAAACAAAATCAACATACCCCATTCACAAAGCCTAACATATCCATATCGAGAATGTCCAAAATCATAACAAAATCAACATAACCTTTTCATAAATCGTAACATATCCATAACATCAAGTTCAAAATCATAACAAAATCAACATACCCAATTCATAAACCCTAACATATCCATAACATCAAGTTCAAAATCATAACAAAATTAATAAATCTACATCACAAACCAACATACCCATGTACAAATAAAATAAAAACATAAACAAAGGGGAAAGGGCATACCAATTGATGGAGTCTTGGAAGCAAGAAAGCAACGTGAAGGACCTACTTGTGGGAGGTGAGGCAACAAAGGCAAGGCACATGTTGACTCACAAGAGGCAACAAAACGACTCATAGAAAAGGTGAGGTGATGAGGCAACGGAAGAGGCGGGCAAGGTGATGAGGCAAGGGAGGCGGCAGAAAGAGGCGATGGTAGTGACAGAGGAGGCAAAACAAGGCGACGGAGGTGGTGAAGAGGAAAGGGATTAGAAAAGAGCTGGGAGAAGGTTGAATGAAAAATTGAACTGAGCACGATTTGGTTCGAAGTCTATATTTAGCAATAGATGACAAACCGCTGTCTAAAATTGAATATTAGATGATGGTTTCATAGAACCATCGTCTAACCTTATGACGCAAAAGACCGCGTATGATACGACAATGGTTCTTCTATAAACCATCATCTTTTCAATGTCGTGTAAGCGACATTTTGCTATAGTCCTAGTTTTTTATATTCTATTTGGATTGGGTTTTTCACCCATCTTTATTAGTTCTCATGTATTGCCAGATATTGCTAGTGATGAATAATATTCATTTTCCTTTCAAAAAGAAGCTTTTAAAATTGAAAAAGGAAGATATTCTTCTGGTTTTAAGGAGCAGGGGTACTTGTCAAAATGTGAGTGAATATTTCAAGTAAATAGTATAATTAGTAAGTAAATAATTTATTTATTTAGGGGAAGTAAATAATTTGTTTATGCTTAATACATAAATTATTATTTATTAGGAATAAACTAATAGTAAAATTGATTATAATGATTTCAATGTTTAAAAACAAAAATTATTCAAAAAGATTCAATCCCCACGGTCTAAAATGGTGAAGGGACAGTGGGCGAAAAGCCTGAGAGGAAGAAGGGACAAAAGAAAGTTTGTAGTGGGGCTGCTAGAGCTTTGGTTTTGAAAGAAAAAAAAAGAAAAAAAAAAGAAGCTGGAGGGTGGGTTTCAATATTGATTGCTAAGCAACCGATGCTGGAAGTTAGTTTTAAGAGCTTTTCGCTCAAGTTGCTAGAAGACATTTTCTGAGAGTATTCAAATGACGTGAGAAGACTATCACGTTGGCTAAACTGTTGACCACATGGAAAACCAAGTGTATGTAATCTTCTTTGTTGGAAAATATGGTATATGGACCATGTTAAGTAGCCAATTTGAGGCTTGATTTTAAGTAGGTTGTACTTGGTTTTTATGGAAGATTAAAGTGAGTTGGAGTTTTTTTAGGTGAGATCTTCAAAAAGGTAAATTATATGTTCAAAAAATGATACATGGATGAATGAAATATTTATGCCTAAAGTGTGCTGCTTAAAAACCTCGTTAAAATGTTTTAGTGGAGGATTAATTCACGGGGATTACAAAGGTTGTAAACCCACCCTGAAATTAAACCTGATTTTAATCCTACATTATGGCAGGTAAATGGCCTGCATAAATGCCGTGTTTATGGCAGGTTAATGGCAATGAATTCTTGCTGTTACACTCCTATATTAGATAGCTATAAATTAACATCCATTCCAAGTCTTCCGCACTCAAAAACACAAAATTCTATTTAATGTTTCTCTAGTGGTAGGCTTCAATGTGATAGTTTTAGGGCTTGTTTCTAGTTCACCAAAGTAGTGACAAGTACATGTTTTTTACCCATTCATTATTGTATTTTAAGAGATAGACGCCGTTGAGTTCTCAAGCATCGACAATGAAGGGTAAATCTATTTTAAAAACACCATATAGTACACAAGCTTTGGCTTTTCTTCGCCTAATTTTTTTTTTTTGTTTATTGTTATTATGCTTGTATTATTTTTCTATTTGCTAGTTTCAATATAAGTTATTTCTATTTCCAATTATTTGTTTATCTATTATATGACACTACTAGGATTAATAAAAACGAATTGTCTTTGACAGGACCCAAATGGGGTCGTTATTTTGTTCGTCCTACTTAGTTCATGGTCTGCTATGGTGCTGTTATTGTTTGTACACTTCTAGGAGGACAATGCATGAAGGTAAATCATCTAATTCATAACCTTTTTTTAACTTTTATAAGATTTTATTTTATCATGTGAATATTCTGTCTCAATTCTTAATTTTAATAGGACAAAAGTTGAAGCAGGCGAATGACATAGATGATCTTCATTCTTGGTTATTAAAAAGATGACTTAAAGAAATGTAAATGATCTAAATTCTTGCTTCTCTTGCTATTTCTGTTGGGTTTGGTGCCCTAAAAGCTGTGACATTGTACATTTTGATGATAAATAAATAAAGTGACATTTATAATTATTTTGGTTATGTGTTATGAATACATTTATAAACATCAAGAAAATTCCATGATTATTTATGTGACTATAAATTTAGCATATAAGTGTTATATGCTTAGGGATAAAATTTATAGATAATAATCTAAATAGTCCATAATAATTAATTAAAGTTAGGGATCTTTAATTAAACATTACAAGTACGGTCCAATCTCATTTAGAATGAAATAGTCATTATCCAGACTATAAATGTAGAAGATATTGGATTGGAGGTACTTTATATAATGAGATTATATAGGACTGGACCAGATAAATTATGAATCTCTAATAATCATCCGTTACAAATAGAGTATTCAAATTTATCACTATGATGATCATATATTTGACAGTCTTAATCCTGAGTATTTATTAGACTCCTATTTATGACATTATGTTTTTTGACTTGCATGGTAAGATTTGTGTAAGTACAGATCATAACTTAGCATCTTGGAAATATAATGTAATAAGTGGCTGGGAATAATAATATACAGATATGGAATTCATTCCTTCCCTATGGAAGTTAGAAAAATAGTTCTCTTGAGTGATAATTCAAGGTTTGAACAGTAGAGCGCTCGTTCATAATAAGATTATGAATTAACTGTTCATTAGAGAATTATTGGAACTCGAGGATATAGATATAATAAGAGAGGTAAACGGAAATTGAACCTAGCTCTTA
>CAMOHE010022812.1:1244-20209 GCA_946598075.1 Artocarpus hirsutus
TGATCATAATAAACCTCATAATCTGGTATATGATGAAAAGTAACTAACCATGCAGGTTTAATGTGGTAAGAATAAAACCTTAAGGTGAGTAATGGTTTTCCCTACTGAGCATGTTGTCGCTCATCCCTGTTATGTTCATCTTTCAGGATTCACTAAGTGTGAGGTGGCTACAAGAAAAATAGTTGGAGAAGCTATGTAGCTATATTACGTTGAGATTGCTTTGAATGCAACGAATGATCTTCATGATAATGTAAGCATCGATTGTTATTTTCTGTGACTGTATTAAGATTTGTTGAGGGTTGAAATGATGATGATGACAGTTGTATATTATTAAAATCTAAGGTGGTACATTAAACTGTGGTTTATTTATTTGTTTATGTCTTCATTTTAATTTAAGAGTTTTTATTTAAGTCCCGGGTAAATTACTTTGACGATTTGTATTTATTTTCTAATCTTTATTTTATTTAATAAAAAAACTGTTAACCCCCACTTAGGGGCGTTACAATTCAATAAATAAAATCAGCAACTACACAAGAAAATAGTACATAAGCTATTACTAATCAATAAATAACATAAAATTTAGTAGAACTAATATACTTACTATATAAATGGTTACAACATAGTAATAAATATAGGAATCATCAAAATTAATTCCAAAGTTTACTCTATCAAACGAGATGACTTCTTCACAATCATATAGTGGAAAGGGCAACTGTCTTCACTCAAAATACAATACGATTAGGAAAACCTCATTTCATTGAATAAATAAAACTTAAGAAATAAAAAAAATTGATTGTACAATTAATCACTAAAAGTGGTGCTTCAAATTAGGAAAAAAAAATAGGAAAATAGTAGTATAAACAACAAAGGTGAAAAAAAATTGAAAGAAGACTGAAAAAAAAAAAACGGATAAACATTTTTTCAGGGCAACTAGAGAAACAACATTGAAAAATGTTTACTTGAAAAAAAAAAGAGCAAAAAAACTTGTTTAGAAAATCAGGAAAAAAAAAAAAAGGATGATAAAAGGTCACTATCTAAACCACAAACAAATGTTAACAGAACTGGGGTACGATCCTCCCTTTTTTCTTTTTTCTTTTAACGTCCATCATGCAAGCAACTAGTTAAAAAAATTAATAGATTTTCAAAATTTGGATTGCACTCGCCAGCCATCTAGAGCAAGTAATTTGCATGCAATGCATATCGGCACTTGGAATTATTATTCCTTGTAGTTGAAATTGAAAATATATGGTAACCAACAAGAACTGACGCGTTAGTGCTTGGACGTCAGTTGAGAGGACATATAAGGAAATATAGTGTTCTGCCACAACTCATCAGTAACTGTTCATATAAGAGAATACCGTAAGCACGAAAAAAGACAACAAACCAAAATTCAAGACCAAAAGATTCAAACTTCATTCACATGCATTAAAGCGTGATTATGGCTCAATCTTGACAGTGATTGTAGTCGTATAAATGCCTGCGTGGAGGGGAGAAAAAAAATTTGCATACAGGCATTCTATATGTATCATGTACCTGCTGTTTGGTTGAGTGGTGGAAATTATGGTTTTTACCACAAACTCAATTATGAACAGCGTAAAGTTCTTACATGCTATAGTAACAATAAAAAAAATTACTCCAGTGTAAAGCTCCTACATATTACAGTAAAAATGATTCTAACTAATGGTTCTCACCACTCTTCCAAACACCCTCGTAATATGTATACACTTAGTCGATGAACTCTTACAGAAGTTACCTCGTCACAAAGAAAGTCCCAATCAATCCACAACGCGATAAGAATCTTTCACCATCAAGCCACAAAGCACCCTTTCAAGAAGTATTAGACATATTATTATATAACTTTCAGCAAAAAAAAAAAAAAAATTGTTATAACTTTGATCGAGCTCTAATTAGAGTGTCCTCATGTTGTTCAAAGCACAAAAAAATAATAAATAAATTATAATACGTGAAAATCTCCTCTTCATATATGTTCTAATCCAAACATAGGAAGCATGCGAAAGTCTTTACGGAGATCCTGTTAATGTTCTCGACTCCAATCGTCGAGGTTTCTTAGAGATTTCTGAAAAGATTTGAAGGCTTTACACCAAAATTTGTTTGACTCAAGAATGCAAAGAGGAAGAAAGCAAAACCTTTGAAAATGCAATTGTAAGCAACTACGTAATGCCGAATTAATTTGTAACTCCAATTGTTTACCTGTTAACACCAAACAATGGAGTCAGCAATATTCAAACGTAGACATGTTTTAAAGCTTGCATGAGAGAAGAAGTTACTTGCGCGTATCCAACCAATAAAATTTTATGTTATCATCTTTAACAAAACCATTTACTTATGGTCTATGTATTGTTTAATCAATTATTTGAGTAGCGTGATACATAGTTATGTTGTTGTTTAATTAAGAAGTTAGTGTGATTGTGTCAAAGTGAAAATTAGGACTTGAACCATGAACAATTTTTTTGCAACTATTTTTTCCTAAAAAATACTCTCATCAATGGTTTTTTTTTTTTTTAGGGTCTAGCTTGTGCTTTCATGTTCAATCGTTCTTCTGTAAAAATTAAAGTCCAATAGTTTAAACTAGTAAAAAATAGCATTATTCCTTTTGAAACTAGGTTTGAAACCAAGAAATTGATGAGCATTGGTAATTTTCTTATTAAACTAATCTTCTTTGATTATTATACGCTTTTAGTTTCCTTTTTGCCTTTCTATATCTTTCTTTTTCAATTTTCCCCTCTCTATTTGATCCCATTAAATAACATGATTTTTTTTTTTAATTTGGGGACGAGGGCATGAAACCCTACACCGTATGATGAAATTAGGTAGAAATTACCAGCAGACTATGCTTGTAACCATATTAATACGTGAATTTTTCATTGGCCAATCTAAAATCTAATTTGTTATAACTGAAGGCAAGCGAGGAAGCTCTAATTGATAAAAGAGAACCATGGTAAAATGATATTCATACGACAAAACATTTTTTAATATAAATGGGTGCAAAAAAGAAAGATCATTTCCCTTCATAGAGAAAGGAAGAAAGATCATTCAAAATTCAAGCGCATCCTTTGTTGTATTTGTACCCAAAAAAAAAGCACAACCTATGTTGCACCGTCTTAAATTACTAAGCGTTGTCTTAAAATCATAATTAATCAAAAAACAATATATGATCGAAACGAATATATATATATATACACACACACACATACAGTCACAAATAGAGTTCAATACAACTATGGTCCAAATGCTCAATTACATAAAAACCTATGGAAAAAAGCAGTATAGGATCTAAGGGCGGTTTGTTTTTAGAACTCTTTGAATTTTTTTGATTTAAATGGATTCGAGTATTAAAAATCCTTTAGATATGTATTTGTTTTTCTCAAAATCTAAATATTTAAGTATCAAGAATTCAAGTTTTGAGAGTTCTGATTCCCTTAAACTTTTGATACTTAAATATTTTTGCTATAATAAAAACTAAACTCTCTCCCTTATATTTGAGGAAAAAATTTATAACTTATTTATTTATTATCCAATTGAGATGATTCTTTTTTCATTATGTTTCTAGTGAAGAGAGGAATAAATTAATATCCATATTGCTTATTTTTTAGAATCATTAATATTAAGATTTTATTAGATTTGTTGATAAATCAAAAACTATTTTTACTACCTCTCCAAACACAAATTTTAATTTTTTTCATACTCAGATTAAAACTTAAATACACATTTAAATGTCAATTTGAATAACAATTCAAATCACTAACTCAAATCCTAACTCGAATCACACTAATTTAAATCAAATCACTAATTTAAATCTATTTACCAAATAGACCCTAAATCTCCTTTTGTGTAGTGACACAAAAAAGATGTCCTTGAATGATAAACCCAATAAGAAACACCCAAACCAAGAAAAGGAGTGTCCCTGCTTCCTTGGTTTCGCAGATACAAAACAAACCAGAGCACCCGAAAAGTTAGAAAATAAGGGGCCGTTTGATTGGTAGATTAATGCGGTGTTTGGAAGGGTAGGGAAACCGTTGGTTAAAATCACTTTTATTGTAGCATATAAAAGCTTTACACTGTAACAAATTTTTATTGTTATTGTAGCAATGAGAGCTTTATACTGTTCATAACTGAGTTTGTCGTGGAAAAATTTCCACCACCTAATCAAACAACCGATAATTTTATTAACCATTCTTTCAAACGGTCTACAAGCTTAACCCCAAAAAAAAAATCTATGACGACGACGACTTTTTTGGTTAGACTACAAGTCTAGGCTCAACACCAATAATGTACACCGTATCAAAACCAGGGTCAGGGAAAAAAATAACCCTACATCCAAACACCCTTGCTCCATCGCAGACCGCTTCTCAGCCGTTAAACCGTAAGAGAGAGAAATCACTTTCTTCGGGTTTTTCTTCTCGAACCAAACACCAGGCAAAACCCTTAGAAAGACAAGAACTTCAACTCCCACTTAGGGGCCATTTTTACAGCTCTCTCCATTTCGTCACCTGAAAACTGAATTTCTCGCCCGAAAAACTCCCCCGGTCACCGATGGGATCAAAGAAAGCTAATAAGAACAAGGGGGACAAATCCACGGAATCCTCAAAGCTGCCGAGAGATGGCGACGGCGGCGGAGGAGGAGGTTCTGAGATAATCACTGACTCGAGGTTCGCGTCCGTACATTCGGACCCTCGCTTCCAGAAGGTTCCGAAGCACAAGGTGAAGGTGGAGATTGATTCGCGGTTCGACCGCGTTTTTAAGGACAAGAGTTTCGCTTCGTCTGCTGCTCCGGTCGACAAGCGAGGGAAGCCTAAGAAGAAGCAGGACTCGCAGAATTTTCTGCGCCACTATTATCGAATCGAAGAAAAGGAAGAGGAAGAATCTTTGGAAGAGCAGGAAAAGAAAGAGGAAGAGGAGGGGAAGAGTCTGGCAGTGGCGAAACGTGATGGAGAAGAGTTGGAGACTGAGTCGAGCAGTGAGTCGGAGGATGAAGCGGAGAGCTCGGAATTGGACACGGACGAAGATGGAGACGAGTTGCTTCGTGTGGAATTCGATGAAGAACCTGAAGCTCCGGTATTCCAATTTCTTTACATTACGATGAAAGTTGATTCATTTTGGGAAAAAAAGTTTTTTTAATGGAATTTGTTGTTTTGATAGTTGAATTTGAATTTGCCATTAATCAAGTTTTGGTTTGAATTCATTGTTTTGATGTAGAATTTTTATTTGTGATTAATTAAGTTGAATTCTTTTAGTTGAGTTCGATGAAAGCTGATACATTTTGGGGGGAAAAAAGAATTTTTTATTGGATTTGTTGTTTTGATAATTGAATTTTAATGTGCAATGAATCAAGTCGAATTCTTTTAGTTGAGTTGGATAAAAGTTGAAAGATTTTTGGGGAAAAAAAATGGAATTTTTTTTATTGAATTTGTTGGTTTGGTGATTGAATTTTAATTTGCATTTGATCAAGTTGAATTTTTTTACTTAAGTTAGATAAAAGTTGATACTGGAAATAAAAAAGCATTTATTGATCGAATTCATTGGTTTGATAATTGAATTTTAATTTGCAATTAAAAAAGTTGAATTCTTTTCGTTGAGTTAGTTGAAAGTTGAAACATATTGGGAAAAATCAATTTTGTGGTTGGATTCGTAGTTGTGATAATTAGTTTTTAATTTGCGATTTATCAAGGCTAATTCTTTTAGTTATTTGTGTTAGATGAAAGTAAAAACCTTTTGGGAAAATGAATTTTGTGATTTAATTTTCAGGTGTTATCATCAAGTTGAATTCTTTGATTATGAGTTGAATGAAAGCATATACATTTTGGGAACATGGATTTTGTGACTGAATTTTATTTTTGATAATCAAGTTAAATTCTTTTATTAATTTGAGTTAGATGAAAGTATATACAACTTGGGAAAATGAATTTTTTTGATTCGATTCTTACTTCTTAGTTTCCATTTTTATTTTAAGTTTGGGATTTATCTCGTTTGAATTCATTTATTAATTTGAGTTACCATCTGGATAGGAGGAACATATACCAGAAATTGAAAAGGAAACCCACAGGCTTGCTGTTGTTAACATGGATTGGAGGTATGTTAAGGTATGCATCCTTATTCCTTACTGATATTAAAATTGTAATATTGTGGCTTCTTTTTGAGAAACCCAGAGAAGAAAAGGGGAGAAAGAAAGATCGTGGCCTGCTCTGGTTTGTTTTATATTCAGTAGTTGATATGGGGTCTCATGAGTTTAGCTTCTTTATTTGATTTAATACCATTTTATTTCTATAATCAGGTCAACATTTGGCTGAATTTTTTTTGTTAATTTGTATCATTATTATTTATTTTGAAAACACAAACAAGAAAAAGAAGGGAAAAAAAAAAGATTGTGGCCTATGGAGGTTTGTACTCATTAGTTGAGATGGAATGCTCATGAGTTTAGCTTCTTTATTTGATTTAGGATTCGCGATTAAGTTCTTTGCTGACGATTTTGCTTGTTGTATGATATTGGGTTTATTTCTCCCCAAAAATTGAGAAATAAAGGAACCGCAGAAAATAATTTACAAGAGAGAGAGGGAGGGAGAGGGAAAGTTGTGGTCTCCTGCGGATTTTATTTCAGTAGTTGAGATGGGATTCTCACGAGCTTAGCTTCTTTATATGATTTAATTCGCTTTATTGATCAAGTGATCAAGTTTTAGCTGAAAAGTTTTCATGTGTAATATAGGCTGTTGACTTGTATATGATGTTGAGCTCATTTCTTCCCAAAGATGGACAAATTGTGTCCGTATCTGTCTATCCATCTGAGTTTGGACTTCAGCGTATGAAAGAGGAAGAAGTTCATGGTCCTGTTGGCCTTTTTGATGACGAAAGTGAGAAAAGTGGCGATGACAGTGATAATGAGAATGACGATGATGAGAAAAACAACGAGAAGCTGCGCGCTTATGAGAAAAGCAGGCTAAGGTGATTTATGCTTACATTTTCTTTTTACCTTTTCATGCTCAAATTTTGTTTCAACTTCCAAATTATTTGTTTATATATTTCTTCTTCCCCAGGTATTACTTTGCTGTGGTGGAATGCGATTCAATTGCCACTGCAGATTGCCTATACAAAGCTTGTGACGGGGTTGAGTTTGAAAGATCATCAAATGTGCTTGATTTGAGGTTCATTCCCGATTCAATGGAATTTAAACACCCACCTCGGGACGTTGCGACAGAGGTACACTTCCCTATTTTTTATAGTAATAAGGGTTCTATGTATTTTTCAAATATTTGGTAGTAATTTGATGTTCGCAAGGATTCGTCAATTACGCAATCTTATGAAGAAATGGTGCCTACTAATAATTATTTGATAAGTTATAGAAGGGCTATATTTACCCTTGTTTTTAGTGTACGACGAGTCTTGATAAAGTTCTTTATTTTACACAGGCACCTGCAAACTATGAGGGCTTACATTTCCAAACTCAAGCTCTGCAACAAAGTAAAATCCATCTTTCTTGGGATGAGGACGAACCAGGGCGTGTAAAGACGTTGAAAAGGAAATTGAATGCTGATCAGGTTGGTGCATTACATATGATTTGTCACTAGGACTCTCTGGAGTTCATGTCTTCCGAACTGTGGACTTTCTTCCATTTTTCATCTCCTTTGGCTACTCTCTCTTTTGAATTTTTTACTTGGACTTAATGGGGTTGAATTGATGTCTTGCAGTCATATGTTTTTTTATTTCTGCTTTTATGCTAAGCGTACACGAAACAACCACGCTTATATGCTTGCTGGATCATTTGCTACTGTTTCTGTTATTTTGAATTTTTCTCTGGCAAAGTTAAAAAGACTTGATCGAGGCCTTGCATCGATCATATGGAATTATAGATTTTGCTTTTATGCTGATACGATATTTTAATGTAGCTTGAAGAACTGGAGTTGAAAGAGTTTCTTGCTTCTGACGAGAGTGAAAGTGATGATAGTGAGGATGATAATGTGACAGAGGATCAGCAAGATAAAAAGCAAAAAAAGCGAGATATGTATCGTGCTTTACTCCAGTCTGGTGATGCCTCGGATGGAGAGGATGAAGAGGAGGGACAAGATATGGAGGTCACTTTCAATACTGGGTTGGAGGATATAAGCAAACGCATTCTAGAAAAGAAGGATAAGAAACAAGAAACAGTGTGGGAGGCCAAGCTTAGGGAACAACACGAGAGAAAGAAGCGTAGAAAGAATAGGTCTAAGCATTCATCGGAGGATGAAAGTAGCGATACCGACCAAGAGGCTATAGAAGAACCGGATGACTTTTTTATTGAAGAAGAAGAGCCTTCAGTGAAAAGACGCAAGAAGTCCGATGGTGAGACTGCAAGAAGGGAAAAGAAACAAAAAGATACCAGTGGTAAGGCTGAAGCAACAAAAGACGAGCTTGAATTACTACTGGTTGATGATACCGTTGCAGACAAAAAAGTCAAGGGCTATAAGTTGAAACCTAAGAAGGTCAAAGGCAAAGATGGGAAAAGGGTTAAAGAAATCCTGGATGAGGGCAAAATACCACCAATTGCTGACGACCCGCGGTTCTTGTCTCTCTTCACTTCACCAGACTTTGCTATGGATCCCACAGACCCACAGTTCAAAAGGTATCTCTCATGCATAACATCTATAGTCATCATTAATGACTATTAGGGCCAGTTTAGCTCTTTTTTCTTTTTCTTTTTCCTTTGTTTTTTTTGGTGGTGTGGTCGGTGGGGGACTCCACACAGGTTCTTTGCAAATATGGTAAAAGTGGACGAAACCGACGGCAATACAAGTTACAGTTACTTTGAGAAGTTAGGTTTTTTAACATCATCTACTTCGGCATTTGCTACAAATAGAGTAGAGTTTCTTAAAGAGCACAACAATCTGATACTATGCCTTAGCGCTGTTTGGTTTCTAAGCGGAAATCTACTTGTTTGTACCTTGGAAAGTATTGTTAGGCACTACGACTAAGTCTATTGTTAACTTTTTTGTACCTCAGAACTTTATGTTTGTTCCGATATTTCCGCTTTTTGGTTCAATATGGGAATCTAAGGGTGGTTGGCCTAATATTTTGAGTTTGTTATTGGCAGGAGTGCGACTTATGCTCGGCAAGTAGCACTAAGAAAGCAGAAGTCTCAGGAAGAATTTGCCGAATGGGAGAGTTTGGTAGCTTCAGAACTGCAGGCTGATGCCAACGAGCGAGTAAAGTCTGATGGTCAACCCTCCAAGAGAGAGAAGTACGAGCTGTCGACGTTGCTCAAGTCGGTTAAGATGAAATCTCGACAAGTTAAATTACCTTCTGACGGGAATGCATCGAAGAAAGACAATGGCTCAAAAGCTAGTGGTGTGGAGGAGAAGAAGAAAAGGAAGATGAAGGATCAGTACTCAACCTTGGTTCAATCACTCATGAAGAAAACCAAGAACGTTAAAAAGTAAAGAGCCATCTGAATATTTTACAAAGTGGATGTTTGAGGGTGGAAATGGCAACGACTGCCAAGCAAGTCAGGTGGGGTATTAAATTAAGACCCTTAGAGAGAGAGAGAGAGAGAGAGAGAGAGATGTCTTTGTTAAGACTTGAGAAATTTTCTTGGTAGATCTTGGTGGTATGTATGGGAATAACTTATGGCTGGTCCTTTTGGTTTCGTCGGTTTCATTTTTGAGGTCCAATTTTGTCTGGGGGATTTTTCTTTTTAATTATTGTCTTCTGTTTATGGTTTAGCTGCTATTGTTATCCGGGGACATCATAACAGACAAATTACAGAATGAACAGTGAATGATAGAGTTGTCGTAATTAATGTGATGTGGAACCTTCTAATTCATTTCATCCCAATCCCAAAAAGAAATTCTTCTCCCCATTCCATGATTTATGAAGAGAAACATCATGAAGCTCCCCTGGCTTTCTAACATTTCACATTGTTTTGAATGTGGTCTGTGTACGTTTAGAAACACCGGTCAGAATCAAAAGGTTTTAGTTCAAACTAGTTTTGATCGTTTTGATTGGAACTAGTTTAGAAATACTGGTTCAAATTAAAATGTTTGGTTCAAAGTAGTTTTTCTACGTTGTTTTCATTCATGAGTTTTGAATTGAAACTATTTTCGGTTGGAGCCATGTTTTCAAACATCTTCTCTCGCGAAAAGTTTGCTTATCTCAGCTTACAATAGCATACATTGGCTATCGCTCATCTTTACTACAATGCACAATAGAAACACTTTCAATTCTTTTATTTATTTATTAAAAACATACTTTCATGATTTTATTTTTATTTTTTTTTTTACTTTTATTTTCCTTGCAGTTATCTAAATTATTGTTGTTGTTGTTATTTTGTAAATGTGGTTTTATAAAATTTTTCAGAATAGTTTAAAGTTGAAAAAGAACAAGGGAAAAAAGTGTGTTAATGACAGAAACCCAATTCCACAAAGAAAACAATCAGACATTCAGAAGACTGTAATGCCACAAAACCAAAACTTGAAATTAACATAAATATGTCACTGCCTTTTCTTATAATCAAAATTCGAAACAATTATACACAACCCCATGTTTGTTTTATACCACGTTAAAAATACCGAAAAAATAGGAAGTCATTAAGGGACTTCCGAATTGTTTGGTAATATTATCATGCCTCAAGAAAACACCTATCAATTACATTTGATACAGGGGCTGAGTAAGTAAACATCACTGCAAGAGAGAATGATCAAAAAATGACAAAGAATGGAGAAATAATAAGTATGAGTGCAAATGTAAAGGAGTTTAGCTTGGGAGAACGGTTTGCGGGTGGTGCAGCTTGTGATATGACTGTCTTGTTGCCAGTCGACCCGGCAGTGGCTTCCGGGCTAACATTGCCTGCGGGTGAAATGGCCGGAGAGTTTGATGGATTTATGGGAAGCGTCGTGGTGGTTTCTTCCTCGTCATAACCTGCAGACAATGCCATTAAAATAAAAACCAAAAAAAAAAAAAAAAAACCCCAACAATAACAACATGGAAAAAGGTTTGTGGTTGAACTCAAATCTAGAACGGCGGAGTTTCACTTACAGTTGGATTCCTTCCAACCAAGGACCAGTTTCTCGCGATCGAAGACTACACGATAACCAGTCATGAAGTTTTCTGCATGGAAATCGATGAATGGACCGTCAATCAGCAATCATTAGTCATAGCACAGATAATGTTAAATAAACCTAACAAAACAGATGAGCAAGAGGGAAGCCAAAACAAATACTCACGTCCAATGATATTGACATCTCCACTTTTGACGACAGCCAGACAGTAGGCAACTCCACCCTGGAGATCACAAGGATCCATTTTAGTTACCAAAATCAGACATCGTGAAATTCTGAACATGTAATCCCTACCTTTACAGAAGTTACTAAAACTGGCTTCAGGAGACTATATTGATTTCTGCCCTTCATTGTAAGATTTATTTGCGGATATTCAAAGCTTGTTTGATTTGCTCTGCAGGTACATGAAGTCAGTGCTTGTACAATGAAAGAGGGAAAACATAGAAAGACAATGCCTATCTTCTTTTGTCTGTGACTGACCTCAAGTCGTAACAATACTCGAAAGGGATGTCAGAATCATTTGTATGCCGATCTTCTTTTGCTTGGGAATTAAACTGCAAGATTACAAAATTATTAATCTTCAATTGAAAAGTTTGAAGTTTTAGACAACAGAGCGAAATGTACTATTTAAAGCACTTACACTTTCGGTGATCTGTGTATAAGCAGGGTCATTTAGATACGTAAAAGAGGTGCCGGTGTCAAAAATAGCATAGAATTCAAGATCAGCAGTAGTCCCTCCCACAGTAATTTGGGTGATAGTGATGTTGTAAGTTGGACTGGTAAGATTATTCCCAAAGGAAAATCAGTACCAAGCAGCAAGCAACTTATCTCAGAGATAATACATTTAAACCTAAAATAGTAAGCCAATGAGTAATACTGACTGCGATTGTCCAAGGTTAAATGAAGTCTCTTTTTGGTCCGCACTTCCATTGTCTCCAAATCTGATTCTGCCAAGACCATCATCTCCAAAACACATGGAAAAAGAATTTGAGGTATGCCCTTCTTTTGCTAAGATGCTAGGAACTGAAATATCCTCCATACCGAGCCCAATTAAACCGTTCGGAGCTGCACCGTCCAAAAACGTACCAGTTTGAACCTGACCACAACTGCATGAAAGAACAATACATCATGGCCTGCTTGCTAACCGGGAAAGGAGAGAGGGAAAAATTCAAATGATAGAACGACATTGATGGAATCAATTATCCGAATAATGTTACTACCATGCTATTTAAGCAATTGAAAAATTTGTATTGTATTAGAATACGAAATTTCACATAATTGATAGCAAAGCAATTAAAACACTACTTACCCGAAAGTGATCCGGGCATCAACATCTTTTAATTGATCGTCATCAGTCTTCAAGTGCAATACATCCTCTACCAAGAACCCAGTAGAGGAGGTGCCATTTGAAAGATACACAACTTGGTAAGGACAACTGCTAGTTTCCGAAGCGCATTGCCTTTGCTGTTCACAATAGGTGCTGTTGCAAGTAACGTTACTGCTTGTTGAAGACGTGTTAGGGCTGTAGATACTAAATTCTAACACCTGTTTAAAGAAAATGGCAACATAGCAAGAAAGATTCTTGAGTACTTATTCACACATCAATGACCAAGGCCCCATTTGGTTCATAGGTTTGAATCATAGTTCAAACTTTGTTGCTATTGTAGTTTCTCTCAAAAATATTAAAATTTCTATTCGAACTCTATGTTCAAACCCATGAACAAAACGGGCCACGAATCTTCTAAAAATGTGATCTATTTACATCCTAGAAACCAATTCAAGATATATTTCTGCAGTTTCTAGTATCGCCAATGTTGTTAGACTAGTCTTAAGACCATTTCAAAGGTCAAAACATTGAGCCACTGGTTTCTTTCTGTTTGATCACTTGCAGCCAATTTGAATTCAATTACAGTTCATTTAGAAATTCACAAGCTAAATTTATGTCATTAGTTAGATTCAACACAGACAAGCATGACACTAATCAAATGTAACGGTCCCGAAACAAGCATCCGTCCAAACTAACATCATCTCAAACCAAAAAGACCGGATTAAATCATGCATAATCATCGAACTAAAAACAATGAAAACAAACAGAATAAGAAGTAACCAAAAAAAACAAAAAACCCACTAGTGTAAGGTAGATCAGAAGAGAAGTGAGATCTTCATAATTAGTGTATTACCTCTCCATTAGAGAACTTTACGGCACGGACACAACTGGTACAATCACAAGGTAACCAGAACAAGTCACTTCCGGTGTCTAAGGCGACAAAGTACGATGAACTCGGTGTCCCAACAGTAATATTGGCATAATACAAACTGCGAATTCACACAATATTAGAGCAAAAGAAGTTTTATTTATTTATTTATATTGTTAGAAAGTAGCAAAAATAGGCAATTCAGGTCGGACCAAAGCAAAATTCAAGTCATCCTACTCTAACATATATTTCTTAGAAGATGGGAACTTTTATGGTGAGATTTTATGATCCAATTCTGCAGACCTTTTAACAGAACTCGACGAAAATCTATCGGTTCAAAACTAAACACTGTAATTAGAGTGAACCTTTTTTCCCCTTCAATCCTAGCACAAAATTCTCCTAACAAGTATTATGAATTTATTCTTCTTTCCTTCAACTTTCCACAAACCAAACAAGAACCAAGTTCATAACTTGATAAAACAGAGAAAAAGAAAAAAAAAAAAAGCAAAAAAAAAAGCCCAAAATACCATTCTTTAGTTTCTCGTCAACCAAACAAAGAACAAAACATATATATACATATATACATATATATATATAGAGAGAGAGAGAGAGAGAGAGAGAGAGAGAGAGAGAGGGGGCGTACTATCCGAAGCTAGGAATTTGGTAGGTGACGTTTCCATCGTAGAAAGTGAGGGGCGCCGCCGTGGTCTGATTACCATGGCCATCGCCAGATGCCAGATGTCTGCCCCTGATTAGTCTGTCACCGTGAACCAACACCTTGTAGTAATCCAAACTACCTTCGTCGGGCGCTTTATCATAACCCAGAATCCCTTTCACGGGATCCGAGAATCTATGGTGAATATCGAACCCAAATGTCCCAAACCCACAACACCCACCAACTCCCCATCCCAAAACGACAACAAAACCAATCAACGACAACCTCAAAAAACCATTATACTTATACCCAGTTCCAGCTCTAGTTCTTTCCATCGTCATATCCGAACGACAACGAAAAATCCCAGAGAGAAAAATAATATCAGAGCTTCCTTGAAAACATGGAAAGCAAAACTCAACAAGAAATGGAAAGCGTTATGCATATTTATATGTATATCTGTATAAATGTTATAGCTTGTCATCTCTTCTCTGTAAGCAAAAGTCAAAAATATATTTTTCTTTCCCGCCCTGTCTCTCTCCTCTCTCTCCCTGTCTCTCTCTCTCTCTGTTTTCTTTTTCTACTCTTCTGTGACGACGAAAACCGCGGGTGTGAAGTGGGTCCCACTCCCGCTTCAATAGGGAAGAAATTGAAAAATAGGCCCAAAAAAATTTAAAATTTAGTAAATGACTTTTTTTTTTTTTAACCAAAAATATGCTTTTTTAAGTAAATAAATTGTCTCAACTTTTTTCAAAAAGATAAAAAAAAATAACTGTAGCATAGTAAGAAACCTCAATAAAGTAAAAAAAAATTAAAACTATTTTGATGCTTAAAAAATTTTTTTTTGTGTCAAAAACTGTCAAAAAAAAACCATTAACTAAAAAATTTTTTTTTAAAAAAGTCATTTTTCAAATTTTCCCTTGAATACATTAAAGAAAATGGAATTTTAATTTTTTTTCTTTTTGGGTGTCTTAACTCTTAACAGATTTTTAAATTGGTTCTATTACGATATTATTATTATTATTATTATTATTATTATTATTATGTAGGCGCATACGTAAGTTATAAAAAGTAGCATTATTGGCTAACTCTTCTTGAGATTTGCAAATTAGTCCCTTCAAGTTTGAAATCTAAGGTTAATAACCATTTTTATTTTTTAGGGAAACAAACATTTTTACAAGCCTTTAGTTTTTGGAAGCTCTTAAATTTAGTAACGCATTAACACTATTGCGCTTTGACGGTTTTTTTAATAATATTTGACTTTTTTTTTTTGATAAAGCAACTCTTTTTAAGTTTAATTTTAAAATTTTTTTACAGTAAGACCTAAAATAAATATATTAGTAGTAGGGTTCTATTTTTTCAATCGTTAAATATGTATAAAAAAACTATATATTTTGTATTTTTTTAACGTTTTGACGTAATTTTGACATGATTTACTATTGGTATGACGTCCCAAGAACAACCCTCAATTTTAAACTTCTACATTTGTTTTTAGAACTTCTTCTACATTTGCTATGAGTAAAATAGCACTTGTTAAATAACAAAAAAAAAAAAAAAAAGAAAGAAAATCCTAGTCTAAACAAAGCCTCCAAAGTCAAGTCAATATTATGTTGATCTAGCCAAATAAGTTTGATCAAATTTCATAACGTGAGGGACCATTTCCACAATTAGTGAGAATGTCGTATGAGAACAGGAAAAAATGGAAGAAAGTTAGAGATGGTTAGGTAAAGTCGTTGACGTGCCAGCCCATAAATCCATGATTAGCTCCTAAACGTGGGAAAAAAAAAAAGAAGTTGAATTTTTTAATTTCTGAAATTTAATTAAAAACCCATTTCCATTTGATTGACTCGAGTTGTCACACATTACACGCGTTGATGAACTCATTGCTTAAACAAAATGCCATTAAAAACATTACTTTATTATTATTTTTTTTTCTTGCCTCCTACTTCTTTCAATGGTTACACATCGTCATTTGATAGCCATTTATTTTCATCGCCTTCTCTTTAATTTTTCTAATTCCACAATTCCATAAAGTAAATCAACGCGTCAATGATTATATTAAAGATTTTTTTTTCTTTTTTCTTTTATGAAGAACAAGTACTTTATTATAAAGAAGAAAAAAAATGTGAACTTTAATAATTGATTAATGCATTTCCACCCATAGACGTCTGGTTGCAGTTGTCACGCAGTAATTATTTATAAATAGAATATAGACATTTCAACATAGGTTGGGAGCACCAATAGAAACTTTAAATTTGAACATAACTTGATATTCATAAGTTAAGTCTCTTATACCTTGTCACAAAAAAAATAAAATAATAATATAATTGTCTAGAAAATTGAAAATATATATCACAAATCTATTTTTGGCTTGCACATTAGCTTTGTGCAATAAAAATATCAACATAGTTTTAAACCATCAGATTTTTATTAGATTTTTTTAAGTTATTATTTTTTTTAATTTAACATAATATGATTCTGAGTTGATATAATAGTTGAAACTTGTACTTGAATTTGCTAACAACTGTGTCCTCATCAATAAGGTTTTTTTTTTTTTTTCTAATACTCCACCATATAATTCTTTATTTCCTAGTTTTTTGGATGTAAACCAAAGGTTTTTTTTTTTTTTTTTTTTTTTTTTGGGACCCGAGTGAAAATTTTGCTGACATTCTTATATGAGAACATGACAAGTTAATCTTGGCCCACTAACCAAGTATTTACTACGGTACTTCTTCCAAGGCTGCAACGCGTGAGAGCGAAGCTAATTAGTCAATTGAAGAGAATTAATGTGGCCGGACTAGTCGGCAGCCCTAGGAGGCTGCATTTTTTGTGTATCAAATTGGACCATGATGGTTCCTCGTCAAAGCAAAATAGTATGACAAGGTAATCCCCATTTGTCTACTTATATAAAAGGGGGAAAAAACCCATTTTTCCCTTGTTTCCACTTTCAGCCCTGCCTAATTGAGATTTGACTTCCCAAGTTCTTCTGAAGAAGACTTCACAGCTATAGTTTCACTAACAGCGAATGGCCCCCAAACTATAGTTTCACAACATGAGAGTGGTAAAATCTCTTTTGTCTTTATAGGTGACCTATATATGAATCATTTAAGTTTAATTCTATCTATTTAAATGAAAAGTCAAAAATTCAAAAAGTAAAATAAAGAGTTTTAAAAATTCATAAGATAAAATGATGATTTTTAAAGTTTGGTGGACAAAAAAAAAAAGACCATAAAATTTAGAAGCTATTAGTGTTTATAATCTAATTATTTTTAAGATATTTCTCTAATAGGTAAAAAAAATATTTTACTATTAGGCATTTGTTTTCCGGTTGTTAAATGAGGAGAAAGATTTTAACTAGTGTTAATGGTTTGAAATCATACGTATACGCTGCGGCGGAGAAACCCACCGTAGGACCCTTGTTTTTATATAATCTTTTTTGTTTGGTTTATTCCAAGATGATACAAAGTACCAATAATCATGAATCACAACCCCAGTCCCTATCCATCTTCATTCAATGTATGTGATACGTGGGAACAAATGTGAGAAGAAAATTTGAAAGCCACAGTTGTTTCAATATCTTTCACCACCTTTTTTAGACAAAAGGGAAAAAGAAAACACAACAAGAAGTAGTGGGGCTAAAAGCCTCCGTAACCTTCTTTTTTGGCATTTCTTAACAAGGTGATATATCATTAAATCCTAATCAAAGTGCTAATCAATTATCATAATCCAAAACTAGATCATTCCCAGTTAAAAAAACGAAAAGATAAAAAAGCCCTCAATCTATATTCCTTCCACCCTCCCCCAGAACTTTCAACTCTCGTGGGTTGTCAACCAATGCAAACGAAGACCTTGACATTTTAGCAGCGAGAGAGAGAGAGAGAGAGAGAGAGAGAGAGAGAGAGAGGACCTTGACAATTGAGAGATAAACAACCTAAATAAATGGTGTTATACATAATAAACAACCAATTGGCAACCATCAAGTCATTGAATTTTTTCTATTATATGCAATAGCAGAGCAATATGACTTTGGGATTTAATATGCCTTTAGACTTCGCTTGAGAGTACATTTTGGCGTTGACCAAATCAAAATCCCTTAAAATCTGACTAGAAGTCTATTGAGTAGTAGTTGGTTTTTTTGCACTGACATTAGTATTGGTTATCAGGATGTTTAAAGGAGATTATCATTTAAGCACAGAATCATGCATGAACAAGACGATACCAAAAACAGCTCAATTTCTTTCTCTCTTACTTTTTTTTTTTAAAAAAATAATGTTGTTCTTAGAAGGATATTTATCTTTCTATATCTTCTATTTTATGTCAATTCAAAACTATACATTCAGTTTTCAATCTCATCCAATGTATTCCTTCAGATTAAATTTAATACACAAATCTATATCTTACCTCAGTCAATAGTGGATATTGACATTTAAAATAACCAAATTATAATAAAAAAATATAAAAAAATTAAAAGTTTCAAAAAAAGAGAAAATGAAAATAAAATCGCAAAAAACCTATTTTGGAATGTATTCTATAATTTTTGAAGGCAAAAACCTTCATATTAAGTTTTTTTTTTAGTTTTTAAAATTATCTTATTTTTTTAATTTGAGGGTATTTTTGTATTTTTAAGTCAAAATTAAAGATTGATTGAGCATAAATATAAATTTATATATTAAATCTAATCTAAAAATATAAATTTAATAAGATTAAAAATTAAAAATATATTATTTAAATAAACTTAAAATACAAGTATAATGAAATGGAAAATGCAAGAACTTAATGAAGTAATTTTTTTTTTTTTTTTAATACAATAGCCAAGGACTGAGCATTCAAAGCTAAAGTCTTTGTTTTCTAGAAGCTTGACTTCACTTGTGTGCTACGACCAACACGTGGTAATTCCACCACCACTAGCACAGCCTAAATGCCTAATTGCTCCAAATAGACATTAATAAGTGTCAAAGGTTGCTGAAGATTTCCAACAGATAGATGCAAATATTTCATGACCAAGAAGTGTGTTATTTTCAATCTTTTTTCTTTTTTTTTTTTCTTTTTTCTCTGTTCTCTTTTTTTTTTTTTTTT